>SNQJ01S0011526.1:157584-173736 GCA_010110895.2 Picea sitchensis
AGCTATGAGCCTCTGGGCCTTTAGCCCCTTATTACCATGAATTGAGGTACATGCCCTTCTTGGGTCAATGTGGCCCGAAAACCCAAAAGATGAGGAAATGAAGGGAAATAAACATGGAAAGTGGAAAGAGGTACGGGAGCAGTACGATGACTCATCAAGGAGACCCCCTAGTAGAAACCCTTTCCCCAGGGCGACCACTTATTGGGAAAACGATGTCAACCACCAAAGTGAAATAAGGAAAAGAGCATAATTTCCAAGCAAACGTTTTCAAAATCAGGAAAGGACCCTTAGCAACATGTTCAAATGCTTCATTTATTAAAATTACACTTACCACAACACATGACTTGTTACCTCATGGAGCAAGACATGTTGTCCTCTGTGAGCCTAGATGGTGTGGTGAATAGCATCATGATTAATGGAGAAGTATGGTGGTGAGGTGGGGCTCCATTTGTGTAAGTGGAAACTGTTGGTCGATCCATCTCTCGGTACTCCATGTCTACAACCTGAGGGCCTCGAGACATCATCTCCTTATTTATCCCTAGGAATGGGAAATAACATATGGCTCCTACTTGGGGACCTGTTCTCGTCATAGAGTGCATCTGAAACTCAAACTCTTCTGGTAGGACTTGTGCCTACACACATAGAAACAAAAACCTGTGAAATCCAAGGTGGCTCACTCACCCTTTGTCCATATGATCAAAAATCCAAAATTTCAACTAATCTTAAAAATAAAATTTTGCATTCTTTTCAAAAATTTATAACTATCAAATAATATGATAAAATCAAATGATGTAAAACAACTATACAGAAATGCAAGTAGAGCAAAATGAAAAATCAAATATGACATGCAAACATAAGTGAATGCAACTAAACTATCATGGACAAGAAAATGCAAGTGCAAGGGAAATTAAATGACCTACCTACTTACCTAGGCCTTGGGCCTTGAAGAAGTTAGGTTCCTTTTGGAAAGTAAAGTTTGAGGAGAGATCCATTTACTGGTAACAAAATCTTCATCCCTTTGTAGGTGGACAAATAGAAAGAATCAAACCCTAATTTTTCTTCAATCTTATATGGTCCCAGCCATAGACTGTCAAACTTTTGATGCATCCCAGATTTGTCCCTTCTCTTATCCCACATTAAGAACAAATATCATTTATTGAAGTCCCTTTGTCTTTCCTTGCGGTCAAATGTTCCTTTAAGTTTTCTCTGGTTCTTTGTCATTTGATTGAAAGATGCTCTTCTAGTCTCATCCAATTCTACAAGTTGATCGATTCTTCCCTGGAGTGCTTCTTTGTCAGTGGTGAAATGATGGGCTAGTTACAGATCCAAGATCTGAATATTTATGGTCAATCATACCTCCATCCCATAGACTAATTCAAAGGGGTTTTTTCCAGTATAATTTTTGACTGTTGTGCGGTCTCCCCAAAGTGCGTACTTGATTTTACCATCCCAAATTTTCTTATTTTATCCAACAATTTTCTTCACGATATTCACATTATTTTTATTGTTGGACTCAACCAAAACATTCCCCTGAGGGTATTAGTTTGACGAGTGTGATATAACAATCCCATACTTGAAACAAAATTCATTCAGAGCCACTGAGCTGAAAGCCTTGGCATTATCAGTGGTAATGTTAGCAGGAACACCAAACTTGGTGATTATCCTTTCTTCAAGGAAATGAATCACCACTTCTTCTATTGTGTTTTTTGTTGGGATGAACTATACCCATAGAGTGAAGTAATATGTATCCATCAAGACCCATCTCTATCCATTACTAAAGTTATCCTTAAATTCACCGATGAAGTCCAACCCCCATTGTTTAAAATGATTTTCAACCACTAATGACTTTAAAGGAAGGGCAGACAATCATTGTTTTCCCGAAAATTATTGACAAGGTTGGTAGGATCTAACATATTGATGCATGTCAGAAAAAATGGTAGGCCAATAATATCCTTCACTCATGATTTTATGAGTAGTGTTCTGAACGGAAAAATGACCTCCACAATGTCTTGAATGGAGCTCATAAATTAGATTATTTGCTTCCTCTTTGTTTACACATCTAAGGATCACTCCATCGGGATTTATCCATCCAAGACCATCTTGTGTAAGGAAATAATTCATGGATTTGAGTCTCAAGGACCTTATTTTGTGATCTACCAGATGCTAGGGACATGTAAAACTCTTTAAATAATATATGATATCCAAATACCATTCATCATTCTCGATTTTGCTTATAAAAACATTCACATGTTCCTTTTCTCCTTCCTTGATAACTTCTTATGTGAGCATTTTGGATAATCCTTACCCCTTTATTATTTTAGAAGGTTTTATTTCTGAGTCATACTCCTGGATTTGTGACATCCACCTTTCCGTTGAACCAAGGAAATCATGATGAGATAAAACTTCCTTAACCACTAGATAAGGGACACATGCTTTAATATTGCTATACCCCACGTACGTTCTAAAATGATTGAGGGAATTGACAAGGCCATAAGCTTGTTTCTCAATAATTGTATAATTCAGCTTTGAGTCTGTGAGTACTTTTATCATGAAAGAAATCACTTTTTCATTTCCTTCGTCATTTTTATGTAAAATGACTCATGCGATAGTATTGTTCGAGGCAAAGGAGAAAACAATAAAGTCTTTGGTAAAATCTGAGCTCATCAATACTTGTGCAATAGTTATAGCCTCTTTGATATGTTGGAAAGCCCCTTTTCCACTATCATCCCATTCGAAACAAACATCCCCCTTCAACAAGCGATTCAGGGGTTTGAAAATCTCAACAAAATTTGGTATGAATCTTCTTATGAAATTAATCTTACTGAAAAAAGATTGTAGAGATTTCTTACCTTTAGGGAGAGGAATATTCTTAATTTCTTCGATTCTAGAAGGATCCATTGAAATTTCATTATTGGAAATGATATTTCCCAACAACTTTCCCTTATCTACTCGAAAAATTGATTTATTGGGGTTGAGAGAAATACAATACTCTCTACATCTCTCAAAGACTACCCACAAATGGTGAATGTGTTGAGTCCTCTTTTTAGAAACGACAGTCAGATCGTCTTGGTAAATCTCTATAATATTTCCTACCAGATCCCTGAAAGCATAGTCCATGGCACGTTGGAAAGTAGATCCATCATTAGTCAACCTGAAAGGCATATGTAAATACTTATAAGTTCCCCACGGGGTAGTGAAAGCAGTTTTGAGTTGATCCTCCTCTCTTACTAACACTTGGTTATATCTTGAAAAACCATCAAGCATAGAAATCATCTCTGCTCTCGTAACCCTTTGTAGGAGATGCTCCATGTTTTGAAAAGGTAAATTATCTTTGAGTGATGCTTAATTCAAATTCCTAAAGTCAACACATAACCTGATGTCACGAGTCTTCTTTTGGATGACTACATGGTTGGATACCCAATATGAGTATCTAATAGGTTCGATTATCCCAAATTCCACCATTTTTTGCAAGTCTTTCTAAACTTGGGGTGCAATCTTAGGGTTGATTTTCCTCAGTTTCTGTCTAAAATGTTTCATACCCTCTTTGAGGGGAATAACATGTTTTATGACATCTCCGTGATAATCTTTTAAATACCCATATGACTAAGCAAAAACATCCTCGAATGATATAATGGGGGATATTAAATCTTTCCTTTTAATAGGGGTTGTTTATTTTCCCACCTTTACTAATTTGGGATAAGCATCAGTGCCAATATTAAATTCTATGATCTCATCATTTTTCTTGTCAATTGGTTTCCCTTTATACAAGTCATTCCAATCAAACATCCATTCTAGGGGAGCCAATATTTTTGGCAAGGAATCATCAGGAAAGTCTATGAACTTGATGTTTCCTTCTTCATTTAAAAAGTGTATTTGAGTTTCTGAGAACTCTCCTTCATTTTGGAGGAAACACAAGATCTTCTTTTCATCATCAAAAACTTGCCAATGTTCTAAGTTCTCCGATATTGAAGGCATGAAGTTTACTTCCACCTTGTAAGGGAGAATTTCTTCACAGGGTTGTAGAGTGGAAGTAGAAATGGCTAAAGCATCTGCCATGGAATTTTCTTCTCTAGGGATGGATTCGATTGAAAATTTGTCGAAACTTTTCATACCATCCCAAACAACATCACTATATTTACTTAAACTTGGTTTCTTTACGGAAAAATATCTCATAACTTGGGAAACAATCAAATATGAATCTCCTCTTACATGTAAGGAATTTATATTCATATCAATAGTGAGATTCAAAACCAAGATAAGAGCCTCATATTCGGAAATATTATTAGCGCAATGAAACTAAAGCCTATATGAGAAGCAAGTAACTCCCTTATCTGGTGAAATTAAAATTATTCCAGCCCCTGAACCTGTACATGACTGTTCCCCATCAAAATCTAAGGCCCAACACCAATATTTTTCTCTTCATCCTGAAATAGAGTTTGATAGGATAGGCGTGCAATCAATCTCTTCACTAACAATGCAGATTTGATGCGACAAATTATTATAACTCTCACTTTGTTCTGTGACGGGGGATTCAGGATACATGACAACATGATTCCCATTGGTATTTGGAATGATGATATAAGAATAGTTCTCGTGAATTCTCCCTCTCATTTCACTTACCCAATCCCTTGAAAGCAGGAGGCCCCATGGTTTTGGCACATCAATGACTACAACTTCTATAAAAAAATACATGTCCGCGGATTGTTTAAGACTTGCTTCCAAATATTCAATAATTCCATAGACCGAAAATTTTCTTGAATCCATGTTACAGATGTTCCTATAGGGCCTTGTTATCCTTAATCTAATTTCTTTGAAAGAATTCATTGTCAAGACATTCGCGAAAGATTTAGAATTCGAAATGCAGTTGTGGAAAAATATGTGATTTATGTTCAAGGTAACGAGAAAAGGTGGGTGACTTTGGATTCATCTAGAAAGGATAATAACTCTTTCCTTTCAATAGGGGTTGTTTATTTTCCCACCTTAACTAATTTGGGAGAGGCATTGGTGCCAATATTAAATTCTATAATCTCATCATTTTCCCCATCAGTTGGTTTCCCTTTATACAAGTCATTCCGATCAAACATCCTTTCTAGGGGAGACAATACTTTTGGCAAGGAATCATCGTGCAAGTCTATGACCTTGATGTTTCCTTCTTCATTAAATAAGTGTATTTGAGTTTCTGAGAACTCTCCTTCATTTTGGAGGAAACAAAATATCTTTTCATCATCTAAAACTTGCCAATGTTCTAAGTTGTCCGAGATTGAAGGCCTGAAGTTTACTTCCACCTTGTAAGGGAGAATTTCTTCACAGGGTTGTAGAGTGGAAGCAGAAACAACTAAATCATCTTCCATGGAATTTTCCTCTCTAGGGATGGATTCGATTGAAAATTTGTCGAAACTTTTCATAGCATCCCAAACAACATCCCGATATTTCCTTAAACTTGGTTTCTTAGCGACAAAATCTCTCTTAACTTGGGAAACGATAAAAAATGAATCTCCTCTTACATGTAATGACTTTATATTCATATCAATAGCGAGATTCAAAACCAATATAAGAGCCTCATATTCGGAAATATTATTAGTGCAATGAATCTCAAGCCTATATGAGAAGCAAGTAACTTCCTTATTTGGTGAAATTAAAATTATTCCAACCCTTGAACCTGTACTTGAATGTTCCCCATCAAAATCCAAGGCCCAACACCCGATATTTTTCTCTTCATCCCGAAATAGAGTTTGATAGGATAGGCGTGCAATCAATCTCTTCACTAACAATGTGGATTTGATGTGACAAATTATTATAACTCTCACTTTTTTCTGTGATGGGGGCTTCAGGGTACAAGACGACATCATTCCCATTGGTATTTGGAATGATGATATAAGAATAGTTATGGTGAATTCTCCCTTTCATTTCACTTACCCAATCCCTTGAAAGTAGGAGGCCCCGTGGTTCTAGCACATCAATAACTATGACATCTATAAAAAAATACATGTCCGTGGATTGTTGAGGACTTGCTTCCAAATCTTCAATAATCCCACAGACTAGATTTTTTCTTGAATCCATGTTATGGATGTTCCTATAGGGCCTTTTTATCCTTAATCTGAGTTCTTTGAAAAAATGCATTTTCATGACATTCACAGAAGCCTTAGAATTTGAAATGCATTTGTGGAAAGATATGTGATTTATGTTCAAGGTAATGAGAAAAGGTGGGTGACTTCGGATTCGTCTAACATGTATGATCATAGGGAGATCTTTATTTTCTCTAGCATTGTTTTCTTGACTGAAATTGATAGAAATTGCCTCTTTCGGTTTGTGGACTCAAGGGAGGAATATTTGGGCATGTATGAACAACTCTTCTTCATCCTTGTTTTCTACCAAAACCTCTTCAAGATATAATTTTCTCCTTGTGATAAACATAGATTTCTTAGTATCACACGATACCCTTTTTCTCTTTTTGGATTCAAGGATGTGATTAACAACTTCAACGTCAACTCTTCTTTCTTCCATTTTGAGATATGTCTTGGTAACAAATTGAACCGTGATAGGAGACGTGGTATGGACAAGACAAATCATTCGACTTTCCCGCATGGTGCCTTGCGGGAAATTGTCATTGTGATGGTGGGAAGAAGTCAAATTTTCATCCATTTGGCATGCCCTCTTCTGGGCTTCCATCAGGGTAGTGGGATGCCTTTTTCCTATCAAAGATCCATAAGGATCACCTATAGTTTGCATGTAAATTTAGAGAATGGTATCCTTAGGGGGTTCAAAAACTTGAGGAAATCTTTTCACAAGGGTATTAAACCTATCATTGAAATCCATGATATCCACCCTTGGTTATCTTGTACAATGGTAAAGATGATCATAAAGGGATACCAAAACCTCCTTCCTTGTGAATCTTCTGATGAAAATATTTTGGAAAATGTCCCAGGTGGTAATTGTCCATGGTGTGATACTGTCATACCATTCCTTGTCCTTACCTATGAGGGATAAAGAGAAAAGTCTCATCCAAACATATTCATGTTGGTTGTGTTATCCCTGATTTCTAGGGATAACTAGGAGATCACGTCTCGAGGCCCACAGGTCCCATACATGGAGTACCGAGAGCAGGATTGACCTGAGCATGGCCCTAGAGGGCCCATCTTTCTTCTCCTTCATCAGACTTGTTTTGTCAGCAACATAAACATCTATCACCTTCGGCTTGGACTTGTATCGGAGAAGACTCTTGCTCCATGAGGTAATTGGTCCAAGTATCATGGTATGTGTCATTTTTTATCATTATAACCTTTAGATATATGCATCTTACTCTTGTTTCTGACAACTGCTTGGATCTTACATTGACCCGCTTGACCATGGTTGGGGGGATTGACAGGGTGCCCTAGCAAGCTTGTACCCATAGGTTTTGGTTTTCCACCTGGGGGATTTCTGAAGAGCCATCGTCCGCTCCCATCATATCATCACTTTTACATCTTATCTCCCACTCATCTGCCCCATTCCCCTAGTCTGGGCATTAGGATGATTTGTTTGTGGGGTTACACCTTATCTCGTGGGAAGAAGGGGCTAAAGGCCTAGAAGGTAAAAGAAGCTGGTAAAAGATAAAATCCATAAAAAATGAAACCTAGAGATGCCTCACCCAGGAATCCCCGAGAAGGCAATAAAAAGCCTCTCAGTAAGAAATAAGAGGGACCCGAAGAAAAATAACAAAACATGACCTGGCCAAGAGGATAGGGGTCCTCATCACGAGCCAACCTATTATGTTCATGGGTACCTAGAAGTATGACATTGCCATTATCTGGTTACCACACCAGGGCAGTGAACTTTGGTTGCATGGCCAAGGGAAAGGGGGTCTCATCACGAGCCAACCTTATCATTTCTATGAAAGTGCTTGTGGGTAACACTGTCAGCTCTCGTCACCGCGCCAAGGCAGTGTCCTCTAGTTAGACCTTGAAATAAATAAGAAAAACCAATAAAGAAAAGAAAGAATAAAGATAATAAAGGGCTTGGAAAGAATTGCATCCATGACGGGTATAGCTCGCCTTCTACAAAGGCACCCATAGGTAATATCGTACATCCCTATCTTTCACTCTACCCGTATGTCTGGACATCCCTTGACCACATCACCTCGTTTTACATGGCTTGGATGATATCCTCTGGAGACTTTCCTTTTCTTATGGATGTTGGCCCAATAGGGTATTTTGTCTTTTTCTTTGGCTTTGTATTGTAGGTCATTGTAATATCTTTGAGCTATTGAATGATATATCAGGGGTTTTATGCATATATTTGATAAAATTAATGATGAAACATGATTGACATTACTATGATCCCCGTGACTAATGAGCCCATGGAGGGCGAAGTTTTTGATGTACAGGACCATGCCCAACGGACAGGTACCAGTTGGACCGGTACACATGGGGAGATGATTAGCTCAAACCTCCATGGGGATGAAGAGCCCATCAGATGGTTGCTGGGACCCCATCAGGGGCAGAGACAGGACAATGATTGGTTGATCTCTTTCACATGAGAAGAAGAAGGACGTTCCATCCAGGACACTTTGGCTGAGCCCAACCCAGGGGGGTTGACCCTTCTCATATGGAGCGTTTCCCTTTGATGACCAGGACATCACCCAGAGGGGTTGAACCTTCTCATATGGAGTGTTTCCCTTTGATGACCAGGACATCACCCAGGAGGCCTTGACGTCACCTTGAGCGTGTGGAAGTTTGACAGGACAACTGGCACGTGTGGCATCTTGGAGGAGCCCAGGAAGGGTTAACGTTTGACTTCTGGATGCTGGACTAGCCCCAAAAGGGCCTAACGTCTCCCTCAAAGGGGCTTGACGTCTCACTTTTTGCTCATTTAGGTCTTTTACTTAGCATTTAATGTAAAAACAATATGATTTTGGTTTGTAGCCTTGTCGGCTATTTTTAATGACCTAATTTTAATTATAGGTCATGATACAATATATATTGAGGATGTTTTTCCCTCATTTGAACATAACACACAACTCACTCTCTTGCGAGGTCTGATTTTTGTGCCCTACTTGGGTATTTGGTCTTTTAAAGTGATGCACACTTGTTGATGGAAGGATTTTCTTGGCATGTTTGGCATTTCTCTTGAAGGAAGGTTTACAACTAGGGTTTGCATATGCTTTTCATCATGATATGTAAGTGTTTTTCTTGCAAAACTTCTTAATTGAATGGTTGTAGGTTTATATTCTTGCATTTGCTTATAAATTTTATGATTTTAAAACCCTAAGTGACAAGCACACAAGTAGGTCCTTGTTTCATGTCCCCATAGAGAGAATTTTTCAGCCATTGAAGAAGGAAGAAAGAGCCTAGCCTTTGCTACACTCTTCTTACTTTTTCCCTTAAGCTAGCTTTGATTTTAAAGGTTAAGAAGGAGGTGACATCCCAGGCCTAGGTTATCTACACCTAGGGCCATCCATATTCTAGGGTTTTAGTGATAGAGCCTTGCCATTGCAACACTCTCCCTCACCTAATCCTCTTGTTTTAACTCTTCTCAATTGCTAGCCAGTTTTCCAAGTTTGACCTAAGGAAGGAGGAAAGAGCACGAGGCCTTGGTTAAGCAACACCGGAGTGAGCCTCTTTCCCCTAGGGTTTTGATTCTAGGGCCCTGCCATTACAACACTCTAGAACCCTTCCCTCTTGTCCTTAGCCTTCATTCATTCAACTTTGTGTCCTCTCCTTAATTGACTCCATCCATCCTTAGGAACTGATCTTAGAACCACAACGTTGAAGTGATAGTGTTGAAACCAACTCTCAAAACTTTAAATTTTGAAACCCTAACTAGGCTGACGTCACACTTGGTTATTCCATCTTGACGTGGCATCTTTGAATGATAAGCAATTAGATGATGATTGAAATCATTTATTGAGTAAAAGATGGATTAGATACATTGTTGATTACATCATCTCAATAGTTATTGATGAATTGATACTTCTCCATTGCTATATTGACAAAATGTCGATCTCATTAATATCTGTTGTTTCACATTGCTTATATATTAATGTTAGATAGTTACATGAAGTACTAACCCACTTATAGCCTACATATATTATTTTCTATTGTCTTGTTCCAGGCAGATGTTCTCATTTGGGCATACACTTCTTTATTGGCTGATTAGCCGAACTTTCTGACGTTGGTGGTAATCTGTGAGGAGGAACTTTTGCCTTGTCCTTTATACTTCAGCCTCTTCAAAACCCCAGGTTACTGGGGACATCTCCCCTAGTTAACCTCCCTAAATAGAAAGAACCTCCCCATTGAGCTGACATTGGGTGGGGAAGGTTCCTGTTACACCAGTTTGACCTCTATCCTTTAGCATTTTGACCTAGCTACAAATTGTGCGATAACATTTTGGCGTCGTTGCCGAGGAACACTGAGTCAATATTCCTCAAATGACAAACCTATTCGGTAAGCTTTGCCTCGGAGACCTTTTCTTGCAAGCTTACCTGGCGACTCCACTAGGGTGTTTTTCCCCTTTTCTTCGATAGTTTCAAGTAAATTATTTGGCGAATCCACAAATGACGACCTGTAGTGAGCGACAATACTCAAATCCCTCTACTATGGCTACTGTCACTCTAACAAGATCTGTGCCCCCAATTAATCTTGATCCTCAAAAATGGTCTTACTCAGAGAGTTTCAACTGTTTCGACTTTAGTAACATCCAAGGAGGGCTACATGACTTACCCAAGGATGCAAATTGTTGGCTACCATTTTTTTCAGGAAAAGGTATCCCTGGAAACTCACATTGGACTCAGTTCTGTGATAGTTTTGACTTTCATTTGGATGGTCAGGAACACCTTGATGTCTTCATGAGGCTTTTTGAAATCTCCCTTGTAGGGGATGATAAAGTTTGGATCCATGGGTGCCCTAAAGGAAGCATAAAAAACCCTAAAGAACTACAAAAAGCCTTTAAAATAAGGTGGTGTGATAGTGAGCATTCAAAGGACTCCTTTTCCAAATACCTTAGCATTTACAAAGGACCCTGTGAGAGTGTCAGAGATTTCAGTGACAGGTTCAATCTTCTCCTTAAAAGGGTTCGGTCAAAGGTGGCCTCAGAGCAAGCCATCATCAATCATTTCTTGTCCTTCTTGGAAGGAACCTTACAATTCAACGTCAAGGACCGATCACCAACAAATTTAGAGGAAGCACAAGACTTGGCCTTTCAAATTGAAAGGAACCTTGATTTTGAAGATTACAATTGTGAACTATGGGATCCAGGTAATGACATTGTTATGCAACATGAATCTCCAAGGATCCTCCAGGTCGAATTTGCCCCCGCCAAGAGAAAATGGAGCCTTTCACATGAAAGCGTCATCCCTTCCCAAGAACCTCCTTTGAAAAGGACCCATCCTGAGGATGAAGTTGATGTTGTCCTACCTGAAAACATTGAGCAGTATCCCTCAAAAGATTTCTCTCTTTTTATCCACCAAGTGGGGCACCCTGTTTCCAAAGTTCGAGAGCTCACGCATTTCTATGTTACTCTCCAAGTCAAAGACTGTCTCCTCCACAACTGTCTCCTGCAGCCAGGTGCCTCAACCAACATGATGACAGAGGAATTTATGTGTCAATTAGGTCTGACCCTCTCAAAAACGAATACCAGAGATGACTTTGCAAGAGGGATCATTAACAACCTCGAAGTGGCCTTTAACTCATGCCCCAGTGCTCCTTTCTTGATAAGTGTAGTCGTCATCAATGTTGTAAATAATTTAGGGGTTATTCTTCACAAAGATCTCATAGAGAATTTGAATGGAAGTATTCATGAAAAACAGTCCAAAGCTACCATCCCTCTTCCTGAAGGGGGGTTCTTTACCATCTACAATGAGCCTCTCGTCGGCTCCCCGGTTGAAACCTCAAATGAGCCAAGTGACCAACTTTTGTGCATTCATAGTGGCCTTAATGATTGGTTCATCCAAGAAGGGAAGCTGGATATGGATACTATTGAAGAGATCGAAGGAATATGGACCTTAGAATTCGATGGATCACACTCAAGCTCTGGATCAGGCATTGGAGTAGTTTTAACAGCCCCTTCGGGTGAAGTCTTTTACCATTCATATAGACTGGAATTCTGTTGCACCAACAATGTCGCTGAGTATGAATCCTTGATTCTAGGTCTCAATTTAGCAATTGAAAAAGGTGTTACATTCCTAGAAGTGAAGGGGGACTCAGACCTCATTGTGTTGCAAGTTTTGATGATATTTGCCACTAAAAATGAAAAGCTAAAAAAGTATCGAGATGTGGCTCAAAACCTTTCAAAATCCTTTAGAAAAGTGTCAATCGAAGCCATTCCTCGGGAAGAAAACCATGTGGCCGATTCTTTGGCTGTCTCTGCTTCTACTTTAAAACCATGTGAAGGACCTTTCCACGATCTATGCAAGATGGAATTTCTTTTTAGGCCTTCTATTCTCGACAATTTGGAACATTGGCAGGTGTTCGAAGACGATGATCAAATTATCAGATTCATGGAAAACATTAAAGAGTTTACCGATTCGCAAGTTGCTTTCCTGGCCGATTCTATGGATCTAGAAGTCATTAACCTGCAAAGAAATACCTTGCCAAAGGGTTGTATTCCCCTAGAAAACCTTTTTGACATGCATGATGTTTTTAAGGGAAAAAGAACAAACAAGCAAGCCGAGGAAGCCCTAGAATTCAATATCGGTACAAAGATGGACCCAAGGATGGTCAAAATAGTAAAGGGCACCACCGAGAAAGAAAGAAAGGAAATACTAGTGCTCATCAGAGAATTCAAAGATACTTTTTCTTGGAACTATGATGATTTGAAAGCCTATAGGGGGGATGTCATCCAACACGCCATACCTTTAGTAGAAGGGGCCAAACCATTCCGACAAAAGCTAAGGCATATCAACCCAAAGCTGGCAAGCCAAATACAAAGGGAGCTCCAAAAAATGGTCGATGCTGGTATCATAGCCCCTATCATGTATTCTTCTTGGATGTCAAACTTGGTGGTTGTTCGGAAGAAAAATGGTGATATCCGCCTGTGTGTTGATTTCCACAACCTCAACCAATTGTCATTAAAGGATAATTATCCCCTCCCAAATATGGAACATTTGCTTCAACGAGTCACAGGGGCAGGGATGATGTCTATGCTAGATGGGTTCTCAGGGTACAACCAAGTCTTACTCAAAATGGAAGACCAACTCAAAACTGCATTCACTACACCTTGGGGAACTTTTATGTACTTAAGGATGCCTTTTGGTCTTATGAATGTTGGCTCCACTTTTCAGAGAGCAATGGACTTTGCCTTTAGAGACCTCATACAAAAGATCATAGAAATTTACTAATATGACCTTACAGTTGTGTCCAAGGATAGGAAAGACCATCTCTCCCACCTTAGGATTGTTTTTGAGCGATGCAGAAAGTATGGTATCTCACTGAATCCTAAGAAATTTGTCTTTGGGATTGATGAAGGAAAGATGTTAGGACATGTGGCCTCACAAGGAGGAGTCTCCATTGATCCTAAAAGATTCCAGTTGATAAAGGATGTCTGCCCTCCGGCCAACAAGAAAACTTTGCAATCTTTTCTTGGAAAAATCAACTTCATCCGTCGGTTTGTGCCAAATGTTTCTGAGAGGATAAAACCTTTGAGAACTTTGATGAAAAAGGATGTTGCTTTCAGGTGGGGATATGAGACCAACAAATTCTTTGAAGACATCAAGAATTCTATCTCCCAAGCCCCCGTCTTGATTAGTCTTGATTTCTTGCAGGATTACATAATATTCTCGTTTGCATCCTAGGATACTATTGCAGGTTTCCTAATGCAAAAATATGCTGATAAATATGAACACCCCATGGCCTTTATGAGCAAAGTCCTAAGAGACTTAGAGTTAAACTACTCCATCACAGAAAAACAAGCCTATGCCATAGTCAAGTCCTTCAAACACTTCATAAACTACATCGGTTACAATAAAATCAAGGCTTATGTCCCATACCCAGCTGTGAAGGATGTTTTATCACAACAAGATTGCATGGGTACTCGAGGGAAGTGGGTTTCCAAAATCCAGGAGTATGACTTAGAAATAAAACCCACAAAGATAATAAAAGGACAAGGTTTGGCCCAAATGCTGATTGAGAGAAATCAAGAAGCCATACAGATGGGTGAGAGTGAGCAAGTAAATGTAATGATCAGTGAACTAGAAAATGACGAGTGGTATTCTGATATCGTTTATTATCTAAAGAACTTGTCTTGCCCTGATCACTTAGTGGACTACAAAAGAAGGGCTTTGAGATTGAGAGCTATGAAATATTGCTTGACTGAAGATGGACTTGGATGGAAAAATCTTGATGGTGTTATACTTCGATATGTGAACAAGGAGGAGGCAAAGAAGATATTGGAAGAATTGCACTCTGGGCATTGTGGAGGACATTTTGCTGCTCATCCTACTACCCATAAGATCTTGAGGGACGACTATTATTGGCCAATGCTTTTCTCAGACACTTACCAGTATGTCTGATCTTGCCAACCTTGCTAGTACTTCTCCGACAAACTGAAACTCCCAGCACAACCCTTAAAACCGGTGGTAGTAGAGGCACCCTTTCGGAAATGGGGTTTGGATTTTGTTGGTGAGTTCAAAGACAATTCGAGTAATGGCTATCAGTGGATCCTAACAGCTACAGACTATTTTACCAGATGGGTTGAATCTATTCCTACAAAAAAGGCCATCGAGGAGGTAGTCATGAATTTCTTGGAAGATTGAATCATAACTAGGTTCGATGCCCCTTCCAAGATCACTACGGATAATGCCAAATCTTTCAACTCTTACACCCTGGTAGATTTTTTTTTCAAATATGGCATTACCCTATCTCATTCCTCCAACTACTACCCACAAGGAAATGGATTAGCATAATCAACCAATAAGAACCTCATGAATATTTTGAATAAGGTTATTGGAGAGAATAAAAAGTCATGGGATAGCAAGATAAAATACGCAGTATGGGCAGACCGAATAACGACTAAAACTTCCACAGGAAAAACTCCTTTTGAGCTAGTATATGGACTTGAAGCAAAGATTCCTGTGAACCTCCAAATCCCTATCCTTCATTTTTCTCAACAATACACCACAGATGCAGAAGCAATCCAAGGAAGGATCAATCAACTGATAGAGCTAGATGAGACGAGGAGAAGTGGCTTGGGTCAAATGACGAGAAATCAAGAAAAAATAAAGAACACCTTTGATCATAAAGCCAAGGAAAGAAAATTCTCCAAAGGAGATCTTGTTCTACTGTGGGATAATAGAAGGTAAAAGCTTGGTATGCACAAAAAAATTGACAGTCTATGGGGAGGCCCTTATAAAATCATGAGTTGTGCGGGTACAAATTCTTTCAACTTAGAGACCATGGAAGGAGAAATCCTGAAGCTGCCAATGAACGCTTTACATATCAAGCGTTACTACCCCCCAGAGACCTGACTCTACATGTAAGTATAAGTAGGTAGGCATTTTTCGTGTATTATACCATTTTCATTTCATGATAGTTTTCTTCCTCACTTACACATTGATTGTTTTATTTCAGTCGTATACATATATATATTGCGGGGTGGCAATACCACCCCACCCTTGTTGCTGATACCTTTTTGAGTTTGAGCAGGTCTGCAGGTAATGCCAGAGATGCTGAGGTTCTCATGCTCTCTACGGTGAGCACATGTCCCCAAGTTGGAGCCAGATGTTATCCCCGATTTCTAGGGATAATTAGGAGATCACGTCTCGAGGCCCACAGGTCCTAGACATAGAGTACCGAGAGAAGGATTGACCTGAGCATGGCCCTATAGGGCCCATGTTTCTTCTCCTTCATCAGACTTGTTTTGTCAGCAACAACAACATCCATCAGCTTCAACTTGAACTTGTATCGGAGAAGATTCTTGCTCCATGAGGCAATTGGTCCAGGTATCATGGTATGTGTCATTTTTTATCATTATAACCTTTAGATATATGCATCTTACTCCTGTTTTTTTTGAAAATTGCTTGGATCTTACATTGACCCGCTTGACCATGGTTGGGGGGATTGACAAGGTGCCCTAGCAAGCTTGTACCCATAGGTTTTGGTTTGCCACCCGGGGGATTTCTGAAGAGCTATCATCCGCTCCCATCATATCATCACTTTTACATCTTATCTTCCACTCATCTGC
>SNQJ01S0011527.1:2032-12232 GCA_010110895.2 Picea sitchensis
TGAAATCGCGACCGGCGATTTCCCGAATCGACCTGAGCCGTTGATCGGAGAGAGGACACGTGGTGGAAGATCTGGAAGAATCGGGGTTCGGGGTTTCGTAATGCAAGGAATTTGCGACCGGTGAAATCGCAATCCCGCGATCCCCGATCACACGAGCAGAGAGGTGACGTAGCTGAGTGGGGCCTCCAGAGCGAGTGGAGGACAGGTGGCGTGCAGTTGGAGTTTCAAGGCTCGGGTTTTTGTGTTGCATGAGACGCACGACACCACAACCTCCGATTTCCCGATAGGGAAAATCTCCGATAGAGAAGAGCGTTGACCCGTTGACCATCAGAGGTCGGGGTATTGTTTTGCATGTGAACAGTGTTCGCGTGGACCGCAAACTCCCGAAGTGCGATTTCCCGAATTCCGAAAGGGAGATTGTCGAAAGGGAAAACTGTGGGTAGGAGAACTCCCGAGAGGAGTTGAAGGGCATTGATTCTTCGGGCTGAGGAAAGTGATGGTCCTGGCGAGAGCAGGGGGGTCCGGTCGTGAGGGTTGCGGCCTCTTTGCGTCAAAAAGACTATGATATATGCTACCAAAGAAAACTTGGATGTGATAGTGGTGAATTAAAAGTACTTGTCTTTGTCAATGTCGACTGGGCTGGAGATATGGATCGATGAAGGACGACTAGTGGATATGTTTTCAAGATGTTCGGTGGAGCAATCAGCTAGATGAGTAAGTGACAGGCAGTCGTATCCTTGTCAACAACAGAAGTTGAATACATGGTAGCCACTCATAGAAGCACAGAAGTAGTATGGTTGTAAAGGTTGTGTTCAGGAATCAGGTGATCGGGATTTAGGAGCAAAACGAATTGATTATAGACTGAATACAATAAACACAGAGATATGAAGAATAACACAGATATCCAGTGAACAATATCTTCTATTAAATAAATGAAATAGTATGAAATTGTAAAACTGCAGAACTGAAACACTTGCTTGAATGGTGGTAGCTATCTTTGAGAAGAGATGTGGTCTACCCAATAGTGCCATCTACCCTACGACATCAAGCCTTTCAAATATGAGGTATTGTGTGATATTTCCCCTTGAATTTTGTGATGTTCTTTTAGGACAACCATATTTGTGGAAGCATCATGTTGTGTATGAGTCTAGACCCTGTAGTATTATTATTACTTTGGGTAGACAATTGTACATGATACCAGAGGTAGCGTCGCCTACCGTTATTTCTTTGATCTCTACTAAACAATGTAGTAAGGTCATTTCATAGACCAGGAAGTTCGCATTCTTTGTGATCTGTGCTCACAGTAAGAAGAAGGTCCCTGACACATCTGTGGCCTCTACACAGAGTATCTTTTTGTAGTAGAAGAAAGTGGATGGGATCATGGAAGAATACAAAGACATCTTCTCCTCACCCACCGAGGTACCGAAACACTGCCAAGTCAAGCATCCAATTGATTTGACCCCTAGTGCACCTCTACCTAATGGACCAGTCTATTGTTGCTCGTTGATGGAAAATGACAAAATCAGGCGTCAGATACAACAACTTCTTCAAAAGGTGCACATCAGACCCATCTCCTCCCCTTGCGGAAGCCCAATTGTACTAGTGCAGAAGAAGGACAGAACTTGGTGACTCTACATTGATTATAGAGCCTTAAACAAAATCACAGTCATGAACCGGTACCCAATTTCCGGGATTGACGACCTTCTTGATCAACTCAAGTGGGAAAAGTTCTTCAGCAATATTGAACTAAAGTCCGTCTACCACCATGTTCCCATCGAACCAACTGATATATGGAAGACAACCTTCAAATCTAAAGAAGGTCTCTTCAAATGGTTGGTCATGCCCTTTGGCCAAACAAATGTACTAGCCACTTTCATGAGGTTGATGGATGATGTATTGCAACCCTTCAACAACTCATTTGTGGTGGTATATTTGGATGACATCCTCATCTTCAACAAAACATGGGAGGAGCACATCTGGCATATTCAATAGGTTTTGAGCACTCTACGAAAACACAAGTTATATGCCAACTTGGAAAAATTCTCTTTTGGCATGAACATGGTCCAATAATTGGGCTACATTGTTGATGAGCATGGGGTACATGTTGATCCAACTAATATCCAAGTCATCTGTGACTGGCCATCCCCAACCACACTAACTGAGCTTCAAATCTTTTGGGTACTAGCCATGTTTTAATGACGGTTCATTTTGGGATTCTCCCATATTGCATGGGCCCTCAGCTAGGTGACCAAGGGAGGTGGCAGGGAAAAGTTCGTGTGGGGAAAGGAACAACAATGATCATTCGATGATCTAAAGCATCGCTTGTGATCATCTCCAGTACTCTCCTTGCCCAATCTACAACAATCATTCGAGATTGAGACTGATGCATCTGACTATGCTTTAGGTGCAATTCTCACCCAACACAACCATCTGGTGGCATACCATAGTGAGACACTCTCAAATACTATCCAAAAATAACCCAACTATGACAAGAAAATATATTCCATTGTACAATCTTGTCGTCAATGGAAACATTACATTCTGGGAAAGGAGACGATCATCCACACTGATCACAAGCCTTTGCAGTTTATACAGACATAGGGAAAATTGTAGAACAACCGCCATCAGAAGTGGTCCACCTACGTTCACCAGTTCCATATCAACATCAAGTATAAGACAAGGATCTCAAATTGCATTGTTGACTGCCTTATTCAACCTCCTATGGATGCACTCACCACTGTGCTCCATTCCTATGGACATCAGGCATATGAGTGGCCTCAACTTTATCAGCAAGATTCGAACTTCGCCACCACCTATCAGCTCTTGGGTACAGGCGTGACTGTCACTGATTTTCACATTCAGGATGAACTATTATGCCATTTTGGCCATCTATGTGTTCCTACAAGTGAGTATGAAAATATGATATGGGAAGCCCACTATAGTTGGATGGCAGGACATTTTGGTGTGGAGAAAAATGTGGTCGTTCTCCAGAAACTTTTTTATTGGCCAAAACTTTGACAGGACGTCAGTAAGTATATCAGATCTTGCACTGCCTGTGCCATTGCCAAACCAACCATCAAGAAGCAAGGATTATACACCCCTCTTCCTACTCCCAAGAAACCTTGGGAATTCGTCTCAATGGATTACATGTCTAGCCTTCCATCCACCAAGAAAGGAAATGACTGCGTATTTGTGGTCTTTGATCGGTTTTCAAAGATGGCCATCATCACAGCCTGTAAGAAGAATATCACCACGACCGATACTTCCAAGCTCTTCTTCGAACGAGTGTGGGTCCATTTTGGGATATGGAAGACCAAATTGTGAGGAACCATGATGGTCTTCCGTATCCCAAAATGGACCCACACTTGTTCGAAGAAGATCTTGGAAGTATCGGCCCTGGTGATATTCTTCTTACAGGTTGTGATGATGGCCATCTTCAAAAACCGATCAAAACCACAAATACACAGTCATTTCCTTGCTTGGTGGATGGAAGGGCAGACATGTAATCCATTGAGATGTATTACCAAGGCTTCTCAGGATTAGGAAGAGGGGTGTATAATCCTTGCTTCCTGATGGCTGGTTTGGCAATGGCATAGGCAGTGCAAGATCTGATATACTTACTGACGTCCTGTCGAAGTTTTGGCCAATAAAAATGTTTCTGAAGAATGACCATAGTTTTCTCCACACCAAAATGTCCTTCCATCCGACTATAGTGGCCTTCCAATATCATCTTTGCACACTTTCTTGTACGAACACAAAGATGGCCAAGATGGCATAATAGTCCATCCTAAATGTGAAAATCAGTGATAGTCACGCCTGTACCCAAGAGCTGATAGGTGGTGGTGAAGTCCGGATCTTGTTGATAAAGTTGGGGTCACTCGTATGCCTCATGTCCAGAGGAATGGAGCACAATGGTGAGTGCATCCACAGGAGGTCGACTGAGGCAGTCAACAACACGATTTGAGATCCCTGTATTATACTTGATGTTGAGATGGAACTTCTGCATGTAGGTGGACCACTTCTGATGGCAGTTGTTCTGCAATTTTCCCTGTGTCTATATGAACTGCAGAGGCTTGTGATCAATGTGGATGATCATCTCCTTTCCCATAATGTAATTTTTCCATTAACGACAAGATTGTACAATGGAATACATTTCCTTGTCATAGTTGGGGTATTTCTGGACAATATCTAAGAGTGTCTCACTATGGTATTCCACCGGATGGATGTGTTGGGTGATAATTGCGCCTAAAGCACAATCAGATGCATCAATCTCAATCTCGATCGGTTGTTGAAGATCGGGCAAGGAGAGTACTGGAGCTAAGAAAAAGCGATGCTTTAGATCATCGAATGCTCATTTTTTTTCCTTCCCCCACACAAAATTTTCCCTACCACCTCCCTTGGTCACCTGGTTGAGGGCCCATGCAATATTGGAGAATCCCAACATGAACCATCAGTAAAAGTTGGCTAGGCCCCAAAATATCTGAA
Organism: Picea sitchensis; assembly: GCA_010110895.2. Classification (NCBI taxonomy): domain Eukaryota; kingdom Viridiplantae; phylum Streptophyta; class Pinopsida; order Pinales; family Pinaceae; genus Picea; species Picea sitchensis. The sequence continues at coordinate 6,518 of SNQJ01S0011527.1, forward strand.
ACTCAGTTAGTGTGGTCGGGGATGGCCAGTCACAAATGAATTGGATCTTAGCTGGATCAACATGTACCCCATTCTCATCAACAATGTAGCCCAAGTATTAGACCCTGTTCATGCCAAAAGAGATTTTTCCAAGTTGGCATATAACTTGTGTTGCCATAGAGTGCTCAAAACCTATTGAATATGTCGCAGGTGCTCCTCCCAAGTTCTGTTGAAGATGAGAATGCCATCCAAATATAACACCACAAAGGAGTTGGTGAAGGGTCGCAATACATCATCCATCAAACTCATGAAAGTGGTTGGTGCATTTGTTTGGCCAAAGGGCATGACCAACCATTCAAAGAGAGCTTCTTTAGATTTGAAGGTTGTCTTCCATACATCAGTTGGTTTGATGGGAACCTGGTGGTAGCCATACGTTAGGTCAATCTTGCTAAAGAACTTTGCACCCTTGAATTGGTCAAGAAGGTCATCAGTAATGGGAATTGGCTACCGGTTCTTGACTATGATTTTGTTTAAGGATCTGTAATCAATGTAGAGTCACCAAGTCCTGTCCTTCTTATGAACCAATACAATTGGGCTTCCGCAAGGGGAGGAGATGGGTCTGATGTGCCCCTTTTGAATAAGCTCTTCGATCTGATGCCTGATTTCATCATTTTCCATCAATGAGCGACAATAGACTGGTCCATTAGGTAGAGGTGCACTAGGGGTCAAATCAATTGGATGCTTGACTTGGAAATGCGTCGGTACCTCGGTGGGTGAGGAGAAGATGTCTCTGTATTCTTCCACGATCCTGTCCACTTTCTTTTGCTACAAAGAGAGGCTCTTTGTAGAGGCCACATATGTGGCGATGACCTTCTTCTTAATGTGAGCACAGATCACAAAGAATACGAACTTCCTGGTATGTGAAACAACCTTACTACATTTCTTGCTAGAGATCAAAGAAATAGCGGTAGGCGGTGCTACCTCTTGTATCATGTACAATTGTCTACCCAAAGTAATAATAATACTGCAGGGTCTAGACTCATACATAACATGATGCTTCCACAAATATGGTTGTCCTAAAAGAAAATCACAAAATTCAAGGGGAGCAATATCACACAATACCTCATCTTTGAAAGGCTTGATGCCATAGGGTAGACGACATTGTTGGCTAACACAAAGATCTCTTCCTTGGTGAAGCCAACCGATGGTGTAGGGCTGTGGGTGCGATGTCATTGGTAGGTGTAGTTGCTCGATGACCTCTGTTGATATCAAGTTCTTTTGATTGCTTCTATCGACAATGAAATGAAGTGAAGGTCCCTTTACCCACATCTATGAGTGAAATAGGTGTTCCCCTTCCTTTGGTTCTTTTGGTTTTCTTGGTCATATTTTGGTGGTAGTGACAATGGAAATAGGTTAAGCATCGATAATCTGCTTCCCTCCTTCATGATTTGATTCGGAATCAGAATCGTCCTTCAACTTGGAAGCCTTCAGCTTGGTCACGAGTGACTGCTTGGAGTGGATTTCTTCAGTGTTGTGCCAAGGGATTTTATGGTACTCACACCATTTTCTCGTGTCCTTCTTCGTCTTCTCATTTCCCTTTTTGTGTTGTGGCTTGGACTGGTTTTCCTGAGAGTGGCCATCTCAGCTCAGTCCCTTGTTGTGTGGGTTGGGGCCACCTTTTCCCTGCTTCAGCTGTGAGGAGTTTGCATATCCAAACTCTCGCCTCTTCTGCTTAAATTTATGCTCAATATTGATAGTGTATCTATAAGTTGTAACCAATGAGGCGATGTCCAAAAACCCCATTTCTATTTGAATGTATCTATGCAAACAACCATGCTATTTTAGCACCAGATGCTCAGAGTATTTGATACCCAATTTGGTGTGCAAGGTATGGAAAATATTGGTCAAATTTAGTACTCTCTGGTCCCTTTCTTGACGCAGGGTGGTCCATCTGGTATACTAGTCCTCGTAGCTTCCAACAGGGTCTTATTGTTCTTTAATGGCGTCCTAGAAGGAATCCCATATAGGGGCCACCACAAATATTGCAGATTCCTCTACGAGCCTTTGCTCAGAGTAAGTATCCCACTAGTCCTTAACATGGGGGATGACCTTGAGGAGTGAAAAAATAATATTTTCCCTATCGAAAAAATTGTGGACCGAAAATACCCTTCGACCAGATTCAACCATTTATCTACAACATATGCATCTATCAATCCTTAAAATAATGGAATATAAAAATTTACATGTACCTTGAAGGGGGTTTCATGGCTGCTTGATGAAGATGCTTCTCTTGTGGGCAGTCATCGAAGGATCTGCACAAAGTTGTCCATCATTTCATTCCTTTGTCGCGTGAGGGCTTCCTAGAGAAACATTTTAATAGGATCTCCTACTCCATCATCTTTCTTTTCGTACACCATGGGTTGTTGTCAGGCTCGATGCGACCGATCTTGCAACAGGTCGATTCGTTCTAGTCCCAACTTCTTGTACTCAGATCTTGTCGAGGACATACACAAAGAAAAATAAATGAAGAGAAGACTGCTTTGATACCACTAATCTGGATTTAGGAGATGAACGAACTAATTATAGGCCGAATACAATAAACATAGAGATATGAATAATAACACAGATATCCATTGAACAATATCTTCTATTAAATAAATGAAATAGGCTGAAACTATAAAACTGTAGAACTGAAACACTTGCTCAAATGGTGGTAGCTATCTCTGAGAAGAGATGTGGCTGCTACGTGCATTCATCTGAGCAGAATGATTACAATGAGGCTCCAGAGGACTTTTTGATATTACTCATGAATTCCAAAACCCTAGACATCCAAAAACGTAACCCTAGAAGGTGAAACGCCAAAAGTCATGTGGGCCCCTATGGGTAAGTTGGTACCTCAATTTCCCGGGGTCGTAACTTTTAGATACAAACTTCATTTTAGGCGCGTGATAGCCCGTTGGAAAGGTCTTTCAAAGAGATACACATTCCACCATCAAATTGTGACTCTGTCTATATTTTGACTGTGGCGAGCCAAAAAAACAATATTTAGGGCCCCAAAATGGCCCTGGAAGTACAACACGATGTGCTGACATGAAAACATAAAAAATAAGCCAGTTGGATTAGGTGAGAGGCCACCAGTATCCACCTGGAGGATGTGTAGGGAATCAAACAACCCTAGAAGTGTAGAACCCATGATTACAAAGAAGTACATAAGAACATGTTGAAAAAAAAATGCACAAGAGGAGCCAACTGGAATAGGTGGGTGGCCACCAATATCCACCTAGATCATCAGGTTTGAACAAAAATCTATGAAGATAAGTTGCGATAGTCAAAGCGCAATATTTATGGAAAAGAACCCTGCTTATCATTCAAAGAATAAGCATATTGATGTACAATACCATTTCATGAGAGACGTGGTGGAAAGAAACAAAGTGTTGTTGGAGAAAGTAGACACGTTGGAAAACATAATAGACTCTTTTACCAAGTCTATGAGTGTTGTGAAGTTCTCTTGGTGCATATAGGTAATGGGCATTGTTTCCCTAGATCTGTGAACAAAACTTCAGGAATCTCTCAATTTCAGCAAAGAATAAAATAAGTGGGAGAATGTTGGGTTGTTATATTATTTGTAGTGAAGGTCGCGGTGGATCGACTAACAGTCGAAGTCAAGGTGGATCGTCAATAATTCAAAGTCAAGGTGGATCAACAACAAGTTGAAGTTCAAGGTAGTCGATTGGGTAAAGTCAAAGTCGAAGATATCAACAACAAGGATGAACGACAAGAGGTAGATAGGCAGGCGCGTGGCATACCAACTGAAGACCAAATGAAGGCCGACTGGTAGAGGACTGGTAGTCGAATGGTAATCTGACTTGGTAGTCGATTGTAACAGAATCACGACAGAATCCCGAGATTCGCAGAATTTGTAGCGAATGATTTGCATGGATCTGTAACCGTTTTTGGGCTCCTTTTCTTTATGGTTTTTCATACTATAAATCCTATAAAGAAGGTGTGTTGTAGTGATGTAAAGGCTAATCATTAGATCAATATTTTAGAGAAATCAGTGTAAAGTTTGTTGGCCATGTAGATGTAAGCCGAATTGGCTACAGGGTTGTTCTTCTGTAATCAAGAGGGTATGATGTCGATTGTGTCTTAGGTGTGGACCAAGGTTAGACATGTAACCTTTTGTTCTAAATGAATAAAACAACAAGAGAGTAGAACGCTCAAGGAATGTTGGTTTTCCCGGTTTGGGTTTCTAGGGTAAAATCTGTGTGTTATGTGTGTTTTCTTTGTCATTTACTTTCTTGATTTATTTCTTCCTCTCTTTTGTTAGGTTTAGTGTGGAAGTGTTCTTCATTTCCTAACACTTACCCACCTCTCCTTCCTCTCTTATAGAAAAACATAACTTGAACAAAAGAATTCAATTGAAGCTCATTGTAGTTCGTGAAAGGTAACACACATAATAATGTCAAGCAGTGCACATGAATCCATTCAAAATCTATCAAGCATACTAAATTTAATGAACAATCCAAGCACAATAATCCATATATATTTATTATTATAAAATATTTCTATATACCAAACAGTAAATATATATGCATGTTGTTTGCCCCATAGCCTTAAACTAATTCCCAGCTAACATCATAACAAGCTTCTTAAACTATGATGGTCTCAAAAATTTTGGACTCATACAAGCATCCCTTCCAAGTATCCCTAAACCTACATAATTAAATTGCATATTCAATTCTCGTCGCCAACCCGACAATAAGATATTTATTTCAACGACCAATCATAACACAACAAAAAATGTAGATCGCTCCCAACAAAGTTTAACTTTGGAAAGCAACACCAAATTTTTGGTCAATGCGAAAAGAAAAGTGCATTCAATGATAAAACAATTGCTATAGTCCCAAGCCTTCGACATGGACTAAATTTAATGAACAATCCAAGCACAATGATCCATATATATTTATTATTATAAAATAATTCGATATAGTGAACAATAAATATATATGCATGTTGTCTGGCCCACCACCTTAAATGCCACCAATTCCATACTGACACTGTAACAATCTTTTTGAACCATGATGGTCTCAAAAATTTCACACTCGTACGTGTAGCCCTTCCAACTATCCGCTAAACCTGCATAATTAAATTGCATATTCAATTCTCGTTGTATGTTGTTTTCAATGACCAATCAAAACAAAACAAAAAAAATTAGAACACTCCCATCCCAACAAAGTTTAATTTTGGAAAACAACACCAAACTTTTGGTCAATGCAGAAAGAAAAACAAAATCAATACTAAAACGATTACTATAGTCCTAAACCTTAGGCTAATACATGTTATTCTTATATAATAGATATACTAAATTTTAATTAAAAAAGAACATTAAAATAAATTCTAATTCTAAATAAAATCATATAATTAAAACATAAATTATAAATAAAAACATAAATACATACATGACTAAAATTTGGATTAAATAAAATAACACATATAATACGTTAATATGTATTAAATCCTTCTAATAATGAAAAAAAGAACAATTTTGAGAATGAAATATTTTTCCATGCACATAAGAAATATATATACTTTCAAAGTAAATTTCAACTATTTATATAACAACTTACTTCATTTCAACCATTTATTAATATATCTCAAAACATATACTTTCTAAGGATATAGATTTCTTATGTGTAAGGAAAAATATACTATTCATTAATCTATATCGTAGTATAC
>SNQJ01S0011527.1:27426-70659 GCA_010110895.2 Picea sitchensis
TCCATGTTGTTTCCAATTAGAAACATGTCGTCGACATACAATGCTACATATATGAAATTCCCACCTTCTTCTTTGGAATATATACAATGATCATATTTTCTTCTCACAAATCCCAAACTAAGGATGCATGTATCGAAATTTTGGTACCACATCCTTGGTGATTTCTTTAAACCATAAAGGGATACTTTTAGTTGCACACAAAATATTTCTTTCTCTTTACTACAAATCCTTCAGGATGTTTCATGTATATTTCTTCTTCCGGGTCCCCATGTAGGAACGTTGTATTTACATCCATTTGTTCTATTTCCATATCAAATGTTGCATCCAAAGACATTAGTACTCTAATGGAAGTTAATTTTACAATAGGGGAAAAAATATCACCGAGGGAGACTCCTTCGAATTGGGAATACTCTTTCTCTACCAATCGAGCATTGAATTTATCGACTTGTCTTGTTGCATTCACTTTATTCTTGAATACCCATTTTCTACCGAAACGATTTATTCCACTAGGTAATTTGAGTAGGTCCCATGTCTCATTCTCTTGCAAGGATTCCATATCTTCGACCATGGAATCCTTCCAAATTTTTCCCTTTGTTGATTTGAATGCCTCCCCGACTGACTTGGGCTCATCATCGATGGAAGTTACCACAGATTTGGAATGGAATTAGGGTGGACTATACCTTTCGATTGGTTTTCTTACTCATTCTGAACTCCTTACAACTAGGTTCAGTTGTTCCACCTCTTCATCTGATTCAGTTGACTCATTTGAATCAACTTCTTCCTTCCTCAGTTCAAACCACACCTTCTCAGGATTATTCTCAATCTGAACAATTTCTTCAGGCTCAGACTTACCTCAGACTTCTCTGAAGACCACATCTTTACTGTACATTGTTATTTTTTATGCAGGATCCCAGAGCTTATATCCTTTCATTCCTTCCTTGTATCCAATGAAAATACACTTGATTTCCTTATTGTCCAGCTTGCTCCTCTTTTCCTTAGGAACACACACAAATGCATCACAGCGAAATACTTTGAGATTTTAAAATGGAGGATTTTTACATGACCATATCTTATGTGGAGTCGTGTCGACTAGCACCAATGAAGGAGACATATTAACCAGATATATTGAAGTGTTGAATGCCTCTTCCTAGAATTCTTTTACAAGCCCAACACCACTGAGCATGTTGCTTTACTTGTCCATCAATGTTTAGTCCATTCTCTCAACAACTCCATTTTTTTGTGGGGTATATGGTGTGGTATTTTGACATGCTATGCCACACTACTTGCAAAAGTGATCAAATTATTTTCCATAGAATTCACCACCATTGTCATTTCTCAGCACCTTAATCTTCTTATATATTTGGTTTTCTACAAGAGCTTTAAACTCTTTAAATCTCTGGAAAACCTCTATTTTCTTCTTCAAGGAATATATCCATGTCTTCTTGGAAAATTATCTATGAAGGAGACATAATACAAGGATCTACAAAGTGAAGGAACTGAAAACGGGCCAAACACATCACTATGAACCAATTCTAGAATCCCATTTTCTGTAGTTGCTCTAGATGGGAACCTCACCCGAATTTATTTTCCATACATGCAATTTTCACAAAAGTCGACTTCTAAATTACATTTAGGAAAATCTTTGACCATACATTTGTTTTGGATAGCTCTAATTCATTTTTCTCCAATGTGTCTCATCCTCTTGTGTCATAGCATGGTCGGGTTGACTTTATGATGTCTTGTCGAGTCAGTTTGATTCGACTCATCCTGAGTCGATTCGAGTCGAGTTGATTCAATTTCGATGTCAAGTCAACTTTAGGAATAATAATCTGATTGCATCCAGTCGAGTCGACATTCCCTAACAACTTATATAGGGTTCCAATCTGAACTCCTTTCATTAAGACCGTCGCACCTTTGACCATCTTGCATGTATTCTTCTAAAATAGAGTGTGCACCTCTAAATCACTCATATTTCTGAAATATATCAGGTTTCTTTCCAAACCTGGAATGTGCAACACACTTGGAAGGGTTCTACTCCTCCCATCTTGTAGTATCAGTGAGACTCTTCCTTGTCCAACAATTTTGGTTCTCAATTCGTCCCCCAAGAATACATTTCCTCTATCATATCATTCATATTCATAAAACCACTATGTATGTGGTGTCATATGATAAGATGCTCCTGATTCGATCAACCAAACATCTTGATCCGATTGTGTATTGATCGATGCCATGTATAGATCGCCTCCCTTTTCTGGGGTCGACTTTCTCTCAGTCAACTACTTCTTATTGGATCCTGTACTGAATTGCATTAAATTCGACTTACGATCCTTTCTATAATTCCCAACTTATCGCATTTCCAAGATATTGTCATCAACTGAACAAGGGATTTAGATCTACCCTTTGAATTAGAATTTTTATCAGAGAATTTTCCTTTATCTCTATCTACCGATTGACCTCTCACCATTAAAGCATCTTTGGTCAATCCTTCCATGTTCTTCCTTCTCATTTCTTATGACAATAGAGATGCAACCACGTCTTCTAGAGTTAGTGTGGTTGTATTACTCCATATATCCATGACTAAGCTATCCCAAGAGTTTGGAAAAGAGCATAATAGGCTAATACATTTATCCTCGGTGATTTTAATATCCACAGATGATAACTAGATTATAATGGTATTAAACGCATTTAAATGATCAGTCACCGAAATACCATCACTCATCCCCAGAAGATACAATTTCTTTCTAAGAAACATCTTATTTACCAGATATTTAGACTGGTACAATCTCCCCAACTTGTCCCACAGTTTCTTGGCCGAATATTCAGTCGAGACATTCAGCGGTACCAAATCATAGTCCTTTCTCTTCTCTCAAGTTTCTCCCATTCTTCCATCGAGATACCTGCTGGCATGGTGCCTGGATAGATTGCTTTCCATTGTTCTCAATCTACAAGGAGATCTTCAATTTAAGGTTCCAAAGATCAAAATTCTGACCATTGAATTTTTCAATCTCTATTCTTGAGTTTCTTGCCATTCTTTAACATGATCTTTAAGACTTATGACTCTAACTGTACCTAGGGTTTAGCTCAGATCCAAGATTCTTTAAATCAAGAATTGATCAAATGATTTTTAAATCAAGCTCTGATACCACATGTCAAGAGACATGTAAATCTCTGATACCACATGTCAGGAAATGAAGAACACTTCCACACTAAACCTAGCAGAAGAGAGGAAGAAATGAATCAAGAAAGTAAATGACAAAGAAAACAAACATAACACAAAGATTTTACCATGGAAACCCAAACCAAGAAAACCAACATTCCTTGAGCGTTCTTATCTCTTGTTGTCTTATTCATTTAGAATAAAAGGTTGCATGTCTAACCTTAGTCCACACCTAAGACACAATCGACATCATACCCTCTTGCTTACACAAGAAAAACCCTGTAGCCAATTCGGCTTACATCTACATGACCAACAAACTTTACCCCGATTTATCCAAAATATTGATCTAACAATTATCATTTACAACATTACAAAATGCATTCTTTATAGGCTTTACAATAGGAAAAAACTTAAAGAAAAGGCACCCAAAAATGGTTACAGATCCATGTAGATCATTGGATACAAATCCTATGAATCTCGGGATTCTGTCGCGATTATGTTACATTCGACTACCAAGTATGATTACCAGTCGGCTACCATTCGGCCTTCATTTGTTCTTTAGTCAGTCTTCCACGTGCCTTCATATCTACATCTTTTTAGTCGACCTTGTTGTCGATATCTTCAACTTTGACTTTACCCGACTGACTACCTCGACCTTAGACTCATTGTCGATCCACCCCGAATTCAACTTTCTTTCGATCCACCTCGACTTTGAGTCTCAGTTGATCCACCTCAACCTTCACTACAAAGAATATAACAACCCAATAGTAAGAAGTCCTATGCATCAAGTATCTTACTTCTACACAGTTGGTCTCCATATTAATATATGTATTCTAGACAAGTGCAATTAGTTTGCATAGTTTTTGTTGAAGAGAGTTTTCTTTGTGCATAACACAGTTAACTCTGTTGTGTTGCTAGTTTTTCCAGAACAAAATCAAGTCGGGTGGGGACTATTACAGAGACTGTTTAGGCCAAAAACAGACAAAGGTGAAAAGGGAGGGAATATTTTCTATCTTGTTGTTCTATTGTTGTTCGATAGTTTGTTTGGTTGTTGTTTGATGGAATTTTCTTTGTGCATCGTGCAACTTCTTTTGTTGTGTTTTTGGTTTTTGAAGGGGAAATTCAAGTGGGTGGGAGGCTCTTACATAAATTGTGTAATTCGATGGCATTTGAAAGTGAGTAGGGATAGAGGGTGTGTTTTTTTGTGGTTGTATTGTTTACTTTTTTTTTAGGTTTCTTAATGTCTTTATCTGCTATGTCATATGTTATTGTTCAGAGGGACAAAGTTGTTGTGCATTTGCAAGTTCCAGAAGTGACGAGTTCTAAGAGTTATAATTTTGGGGTTGTGGAAATGTGTGTCAGATTGTGTCAAATCATATGCATTATATGCTATATACCAGGGAAAATTAGGTCCTAATTTTTATTTTGCATTTGCCTATTGTTAGCTTGTATTTTTCATCTTGTTTTGCAGTTGATTGATGCTATGGAGATGGTGCAGGTGAAAAGCTAGGAAGCATTGTATTATTTTTCGTGTGTTGCAAAGCAATGTTGTTTTTAGGTTGATGCATTTCACTGTGTTACATCTATTCTCTTTTTGTTGGGGGTTCAATTACAGTGTAATCATATATAGTTCATAGAGAGGGACATTTTGCAGTTTGTCTGGAGGATTTTGCTATGAACATATGGCAGAATTGGGCCCATCTATGTCTTTTGCATCTCAGTAGTGGAATATTAGTATCGTTGATACAACAATTTTTGTGTATTTTCAATTCTTGTGCAGGGAATTCATTGCAGGTGTTTCTGTGTTTTTGGCTTGTATTTTTCATCTTGTTTATCTCATAATTTTTTTTTTTAAATATTTGAATAAACAATATATTTTGTAATAAAACAATTAATATTATATATAGTATGGAATAGATACTTTTAAATTTAACTATAATTCCTAATCTATATAGCATTATTTTGTAGTTGATTGATGCTATGAAGATGGTGTGGGTATAAGGGTAGGGAGCACTACATTATTTTTCATGTGTTGTAGTGCAATATTGTTTTTAGGTTTTTGCATTTGACTGTGTTTCATTTGTTCTTATTTTGTTGGGAGTTTGATTGTAGTATGGGTAGTTGTAGTACAGAAAGACAGGGATTTCGCAGTTTGCGCAAAGGATTTTGCTATGTGAAATTCATATCCATGCAGAGGGGGGACATATGGTATTTGCAAAAATTTTGTCCAGCCTCAAAAGTGGGCAAGTAAAAATTATTGTGACAAGCAACGTGTTCAAATAGCTCGCAGACCTAGGTTTACAACAAGGTGAAGAGCAAGATGTCAATTTGATAAAATGTCTTTTACAAATATCGGATAGATTTTAGATAGCAATAACGATAATAAAAACCATGGAGCAATTTATAGATAGGAAACATATTTGTGTAGTATACCTAGGGAGGTAATATGGGGTACCTAGGGAGGTACCCAATGGGAATGTGGTTATGTATTATTAGTGGAAGTCATTTAATATATGAGAATGTGGTCATTCAATGTAAGGTGGACTATGTCCACCATATTAATAAAGGCCCACTGTGGTAGTTGGATGTAATAAATGAGAGAAGGCTCTCTCGAAGGTTCCTAGGAGATAGAGAGAGTTATATAAATAAGTGTAATAAATGTAATGAATCATAGTGAATAATATTTTCATTGTAACAAGAAAGTGTTGCTTGAGGACTGCATTCCTTCCTTAAGGAATAATATATGGTGTTACCCTACCTCAAGGGTTTTCTCTATTTCTTGTGTTAAGTATTTGGTGAATGGTTTATGGTTTATTCTTGTTCTTATTGAAGTATATTTGAAGATCTGGTATAGTTACTTAACAATTGGTATCAGAGCACTTTCCCTGACCAAAGAAGAGAAGAATTGTTTTCACTCTTTTTGCAGAATTTTTCTAGGAAAGAAAAAGAGGGCAGCGCACTTCAGGTTCATATATGAACTTTTATGAGATAAATTTGGAAAAACAAATTCAGCTTTTGAATTCATCTCGGAAAAATATCCAATTATATAAAAAAAATCAGCCGAAATGGAGTCCGGGAAGTAAAGTTATGAGCATTTTAAATTCAATAGTTTTTCAGGGTTTTTCAAGGTTTTTCAAGAATATGCCGTGATTTTCTGCGGTAATTTATTTTTAAACCCTAGTTTTTGTTGAATATTTTTTCTAAGCAATATGTATTTTACAAGAAAAGATGATGGTCCTAGTATTGAAGACTTATTAAAGTCCCACAAGTCAAAATGGAAAGGGCAGTGGAAATCTTTTGTAGACTGGGGTTTCAAAGGTGATGCTCTCAAATGGTGGAAATCATTTCACCATTCTGAGTGGATGTCACTTTCTGAGGAAGCAATATATGGCGTTACCCTACCTCAAGGGTTTTCTTTATTTCTTGTGTTCAGTATTTGGTGAATGGTTTATGGTTTATTCTTGGTCTTATTGAAGTATATTTGCAGATCTGGTATCGGTACTTCACAATTTGATTGGGACTATTTATATATGTGTGACATTTTCTCTTAAATACGAGAAAATAAATTTATTATAAATCACTAATCTAATTTTCAAATTATGTCCCTTGTCACAATAATAGATGCAAAAATATTGGAAATGGTGAGGTGCGGGAGGGTGACCTGTGAAGGTTGTCAACACAAGGCATAAAAATAGATTGTCTTAAGTACACCAAGTATAGCAGTATGAGGTGGATGAGGATTGTAGACTTTGGACCATTTTACTGATTATTTATGCAACTTATGGTCTAAGTTAGGGAGTAGTGAATTTGTTTGTATGTCTTGTAGTGAAGTTTTGTTTTTAGGTTGGTGCATTAGACTATTTTTCATCTGTTCTTCTTTTGTTGGGGATTGGATTGTAGTATAAGTATATATAGTTTGGAAAGATAGGAATTTTGTTGTTTTCCCAAAGGATTTTTCTATGGATATATGGCGAGAGTATGTTCGACCATGTGTTGGAAATGCTAAGGTGCGGGAGAGTGTCATGTGCAGGTTCTCCGCACAAGGATTATAAACACATAGCCTTAAGTATGCAAAGTATAGTTGATCCATATTTATAAATGGAACAAAATGAAATATAGATGTATAAAAGAGAAACATACAGAGATACAATGAAACTTGACTTTTATTAATAAAGAGAACATGTTGAAATTGTAAAATGCAGAATGAAACTGTAAAATGCAGAATGAAACAAACTTGCTCGAATGGTGGAAACTTATCTCTGAGAAGAGATGTGACAGCTATGCACATTCGCAAGAATATGAATACAATGAGGCTCCAAAGTTCCTTTTAACATAAAACATAAAAGATAAAACCCTAACCCTAAGGGATGAAACGCCAAAATTTTTGTGAACCCAAATGGGGGTAGTTGATATGTCAACTTCTCGAGGGTGTAACTTTTGTATACGATCTTTGTTTGGGGTGCTAGATACACCATTGGAAAGGTCTAGCCGAGGAGTACACATTTAATTCATCTTATAATCTACCTTTGATATCATTATAGGCATTACTTAGGCAAAAAAACATCATTTAGGGCCTCAAAATGACCCCAGAAGTTTGGGACCCGAAAAACTGTAAAAACTGCCCAAATGGAAAATTGTTCTTTAAGCTAGTGGAATAGGTGGGTGGCCATGAATATACACTTGGATCACTCCTCCCCCCTTAGGAATAAATGGTCTCCATTGCGTTAGGCACCCCCATCAGCATGGATACTTTCAAGGACGGAAATTTATATTAAAATGTAGAAACCTAGGCTAATCTTACTAGTCCTTAATATGCAAAATGTAAAATGTTTAGCGATACTTTTGTAAAAATATTCAAATATCTAAGGATTTTATATAGTTTCTATAAAATTTTGGCGATTTTTAAGGTAAAACTTTTTTATTCTATGGAATTTGGGTGAATCGTTTTTAGAAAAAATGGAAATTGGCGAATCTTTTTTGGGGAAAAACCATGGAAAATTAGCCCATTTGCGAAATTTAGCCCCTAAAATCATCTATGTCCATCAGATGGGGAAACTTATGTTGAACTTGGCCTTGGGTGAGCCACTTGACTTGTTGTAGGAGTTGTCTTGCTTTGACAACATGATAAAGTTGGATCCTTTGTTGGAGAGTGCCCTTAATCTGATTTTCCATGATATGATCAATGGATGCATGTTTCATGTATTCATGGTTGATATATGTCATCGTCAACTGCTTTGCAATCTATGATGTGTCCAATAATGGTGGGAGGTATGGCTAAAGGAGGTCCACATTGAACACTGGGTGCAGGATAATTTTTTGTGATCACTTGAATTTTTTTTAGACCTGACCAAAGTGCCCTAATTGCACTATTTTCATATATTAATAAAATCCACTCAAAACCCTAATTAATCTATGTTATGATCCAACTGCTTAAAATATCATAATAGAATATAAGTACATTCCATCTACACCAATGTGAGTGTGGATCCCAACTCCAATATAGATAAGAGAGATAAGTTACACAATAACTCCTTAAATAATAGGAGAACCTCCTCCAAATATCCAAATACATTTATACATCACAATTCACATGTTCATAATAAGGAATACATGATCTCTATATATACATATTCACACACTACACATGAGGCATCTTTACTATTAGGCCAACCCTATTACATATATATTTATACATTGCATGTACATTTATTCCCATATATCCCCCTCCCTAGGGTCATATCATATACATTTAGCCCCATATATGCTCCCCTTGGGTCATAACAGAGTACCCTCCCTCAAAAAAATTTGTCCTCAAAGCTTTGCAATTAAAGGATTCACATGTGATGAAACCAAGTAATATGATTTTCTTATGTTCCCGCTTCATTCCATTGATGGTGATCCATCCATCCAAAATCAATTATTTTCGGTCTTAATTCTTTGTGGCTAGTTGTTGCATAATTTTCTTCCCTTTGATTCCATGTATTGTTGTTGTAACTTCTCCAATTTGTAGTGGTTGTTGGTATCTAATAATAGCTTATTGAAGAGTGGTTTTGTGATGTCTTGTTCCATGAATACTGACAATTATTCCATCTTCCTCCTCGATGATATTTATATTGACCTTCTTGTCTTCCTTGAATTCTTTCCTGGTAATGAGGGTGTCTATATGGTTTCACATTTCACAGTTTTCCTTCACTCTGTACATGCATTTCATCTATCTTCTTTTCAGAGACAATGGCATCCTCTATCCTCTTTTATTGGTCTTTTATTATTCTATCCTTGGAGATAATACCGTCATATTTAGCATATACATCCTCTAGATGAAGTTCAACTTCTTCAAGTATCTTCTGGTGACCTTCTTGAATCTTGTCTTCGTTCTTATTTTGAAGTTGTAATGTCACCCCATTTATCAAACTATGACGTCCTTCTTCTATTATGGATTTCATTTATGATTTTACCTCATTAGTGTTTAGGTATTCCTCAACCTTCTTGAAAATTTAATCTTCAAGTATTTTGATATATTCTTCATCCAAGATCCTCATTTCTTCTTGATTTTGATAATTCTTCTTTTCTTATTTCAATCTCTTAACATCATCCAGTATTTTTTTATAATGGTTTCATAATATACATATCTATTCATATTTGTTTTTCAAATCTTCCCTTGACTCATCTTTTTCCCACTTCCCTTTGCCAACCTTCTCCTATTTTAATTTTTGAACTTCCTTAATGAGTTCTTCATTAAGGTCTCATATCTTAGATAGCTATCACCCTTATTCTTGATCTCTTCCTTTTCTTATTTTAACTCATCTTGAGTTCTATATATTTCCTCCATTTTTGTATCGATAATCCATTTATTTGAGAAGCAGTTTTCAAAATTTTCCCATGTGGGGGAGCGTTTAGTACCTTTATCAAGGCTATACAACCACTTGAAATCTTCACTAGTAAAGAAAATTGTTGTCATAAAAGGTGTCAAATTAGTTTTCTTTATCATCATCAACTACTCACTAGGATTGATTTCATCTTTATCTTCATCTCCACTAAACTTAAGCATTGTCATTGATGCTTAATTGAGATCTAACCCAAACCCTCAACTTACACCCTCGGTATATTACATATAATGATCTTAAATAGTTATAATCATTGTTCCAATATAATATTCTACCTTTTCTCTTTCCAATGGATTTTGAATCAACTCAATCAGACATCCCAATCAAAATTTATGATAGTTTTAAGTGAACATTTCTTTGAAACCCCGTTTTGGAGTCTATCCTTCTAGTCGACCTTCCTTTTAATGAATTTATGAAATTTCAGCCCCTATGAGTCTAAAATTTTGTCCTATATTACTATGACATGTATTCTCTAAAATGCCATAGGTATGACCAAAATTGTATTTTCCAAGTGAAAGTTATGGTAACTTTCCTAAACCTTGCTAATTTTTTGCCTTTCCTGAAGAGAGAACCTGTAAAGAATGCCACATGTCCAATATTTAATACTTGATTATTAAATTTGTATTAGAAATACTCTATACTTTCCTCTTTCAAATGCAATTGGTTTCACTGAATTTGAATCCTCTCCCGAAGAATATATGATCTTTTTACCCAGAACACTTGTTTGAGACTAGTTATAGGACTAGTCAAAAACCCTATCTTCCACAGGGTATATCTCCAAAAATATAACAACCCAAAAGATTCAATTTGTACCATAGGTACCTTGATATGTATTCTAAATAAAAACCAATTTTCTATATTTGCAGTAGACCAAAACAAATTTTATAGTGAAAATTCTAATATGACTTGCTTGGAGAAGAAAAACCATAGGATCGATGCTTTGATACCAAATGTTATGATCCAAATGCTTAAAATGTCATAACATAATAGAAGTACACACCATGTACATGAATGTGACTGTGGGGCACAACTCTAATATAAATAAGAGAGATAAGTTACACAATATCTCCTTAACAAATAGGAGAACCTCCTCCAAATATTCAAATGCATTCATACATCACAATTCACATGTTCACAATAATGAATACATAATATCCATATATAATTATTCACACACTACACATGAGGCCCCTTTACCATTAGGTCGGCTCTATTACATATATATTTACACATGACATGTACATTTATCCCCATATATCCCCCCCCCCCTTGGAGTCATATCATATACATTTATCCCCATATATGCTCCGCTTGGATCATTTAGACCTCATATCTTCATTTATCTATTTCTCTTCTCACCCTATGGTTTCTCAATTTTCCCTAAAATTGACTGGTGACTCCCCTCTCTCCTTACTACTTGTGGTAACATGAATCCATTCACATGCTACATTTAGTGACTCTACTAGGTAATTCCCATCAACCCTTCCCTCTTTTGAGTGAAGACTCTCTTATTTCTCATTTTTCCTCCCTTATTCTTTGTACTATGGAGTCCTCCTCCATTTCCTTTAATGTTGTTTTCCCCAGTTCCATGCATCTTGGAATTAACTAGATTTACCCTCAAAACATGTCTAACCTATCTTATATTACTCAAATGAGTCTTATGAAAATGCCTCCTAGTAGTTATCCAGGTACTCATACAACAATTTCTACCCATCCTTATAACATAAGGAATCTTCCCCTTATTACTATATAAACCAAGTTAACCATGGAGGATTTTCACCAATTCCTCCCAATGTGACACATATTCCTTCTTTGAAAAGGAAATATAATCATACAACATCCAACCCACTACCCCATGCAGGACATGCAATAAAATCATGCCCTAAATGCAACAACTTTAAGAGAGAATCCTTAGAGAATTTATTAAACTTAAAGACTCTCTTAGGAATCCCTTCCCTCCTCAACAAGTTTCCAAAGATAAACATCTATCCTTTCCTTGTACTCATCCCTATTTACATCCACCTAAGTGGTGTTAGGAACAATATTCTCCCCCTCCTTACACAAACACACATACAACTAATGATGACTTAAATGTTGACCCTTTTCCTAGTTCATACAATTGGTGTAAGTAGCATAAGCACAATACTCACACTATAACTCAATATCACATCCTTCAATAGAATAATCATTTCTCTTACCAATGATCTTCACCATATACGATCCCAATCCAATATTCTACCTCTCAAGATGGCACTTCCCCAATAAAAGATATTTCATATCAACAAGACACTTCTATGAAACGAAATGTCTATTCTCAACTTAACACTTTTCCTCCTCAACCCAAACCTGATTATGAATTAGATACATTTGGAGTGTTTCCCCAACCCAGTAGTGGGAGGATGTGCCTCTTGATCCCATCAGGTCTTCATCCTATTTCAAAGATTGTATTAACATGACCTGTAAAAAATTAGATATTGAACCCTTTCTAGGACACTTTGACTATAATGGGTGGTATCCATTTAGTTACCAATATTACATCAATTCCTCCTCCTCCTCACATAATCCTTGAATGAACAAGTGACCTTCTTCCTTGTATTTTTCCTATGTTGGAACCTCTTCCTTTAAAACAAATCCTTCATCCTTCCACTCCTCCTTCACCAATGGAATCTACCCCTTCATTCTCTTTTTAATCCAAGACCCCTTAGGATGGAATTCCTATCCTTATTCGTAGAGAACCCCATCCTACTACCTATCCATTTGATGGCTCTCTCTGGGTTGTCTCATCCATCTCTTTCTCCTCCACTCTCACCTTGATATTCTTAGGGTAACACCTACTCTCCTTGATTTATTACACCCTTCCATTTTTTTAGTCCCCTAATTATAACATCTCATACCTTTATTGTCTATGTCTCTTCTTTATGTTATCCTTAAGATGCCTAGGGAAAGGTTTTCCTCTCTTCCTTGTCTTATATTTTCTCTTATTTACCACCTATTTTCTTGATCCTTTCATATTTTATTGTCTCCCTTTAGTTCATTTTCTTGACTAGGGCCCAATTCAAGATTAATTTCCTTAGTTGAGACTAGTCACCACTCCCCTTGCTATCTTCCCTAAGATGTTATCTTTGATGGTTGCATCTTGTAGCATATAGCTATAAGGTCACCTTCATTTCTATGAAATTACCTTCCTCTCAACACTCTCCTCCTACCTTCAATGGTGCTTCATTAACATTGTTTCCTTGTGTTCCTTTTATATCCTCATGCCAACATTTTCACCTCCTGCCTTCAATGGTGCCATTCTAGAATCAATGGCACATGCCCTCACTAATGTCACCTTACAATTATTAGTTCATTCAATGGTTCCTTTCCAAAATTTTGATAATATCGCCTCACCATCATCAGTTCATTTGATGGTTCCTTTTAACATCATCACTTCAAGTCTTCATTGATGTCAGCTCACCATAATTCCACCTCTAATGACCTCACTAGTTGTAGGCTAGCATTTCCAACTTTCACCCTCCCTCATAATAGTTGTTTCCTCTAACCTATGTTTCCTTTAGTAGTTCAACACTAGTGTGGTATTCTCTCACCTCTTGTCTCGTCTCTCTTTCACCTTTGCTTGATTGTTTTTCTCTCATGGTAATTGTTGTCACTATCCCTTCCCTACTTAAGAAAATTTGTTAAACGTTTTTTTTAGGAACCTAGATTTCTTCGGTATTGAGATCACCATGTTTACACCTCTTATGTCTTGGCTATATTTTATCACTGACCCCTACAATTAGGTAAGTACATGTATTTTCCTCTTACTCTCAATCTCATGTTTTCTTTCTGACATCTCCTTCATAATACAACTATTGTATTACTTTCATGATAATTAGACTTCTGTGCATTAATTTCATAGTCTAGTTGTTATCTTACTTTTGTAGTAATTATAATTACTCATAACTTGTTTTATATTCTAACGGCTATTTCTGTTACGTAGTATTTATATTTACATAACTCTAATTTAATAGTTTAGATGACGCTATGATTTCATAGTAGTTGAACCTATTTTTATCCCATCCTAACATTATTTTCTTGGTATCCATTTCATTACTTCTTGATATTTTTCTTCCTTCCTTACATATGGTTGATGTCATACAACTTCCTACATATGTTTGCTAGAGATATTCTCTCTAGCACTGATTCTCATGGCATATGATCACATGCACACAATGAGTTGGTGAACTGGCAAATAGATGACTATCCCTTCGAAGTCAAGTCAATTAACTTATGTTATGAACACTAGTAGGATCCCTCCATGCATAATTTATTTTCAAATGTTAGTGCCTCCATTTTCGCTTTATGTTATATCCCCTAGTTTCTTTCTTCTCTTTTATTTCCACTCACTATTGTTCCCATCTTATGGGTAACAAATTTTTCAAGGGGGGATTATTTAGTGTATGGATTTCTCACTCTAGTGCTCACATACACTTACCCATTTGGATAATAGAAGTGTGAACTACTTCTATGGGATTGTTGTATCTAAACCATCTGATGATGACATCAATACTTCTCTATTGTCCTTATGTGTCAGATCACCTTCCTTGAGTCCCCCTTACCTTAGCTTAGATCTATAACATCTTAGTGATGTCTAGTGATTAAGTAGGGCCCTCATTAACCTTTTGTCTCCAAATTTGGCCTTTGGTTGTTGGTTTGGATCACTTTGACCCTTCATAGCACTCATTTTGTGTATCTGCTTACTATATGGATATGATTTGGGGTGTAAATGCCTAATTTGTTCCATAGTTACTTGGGATTGTTGTATCTAAACCACCCGATGTTGACATCAATACTTATCTATTGTCCTTATGTGTTGGATCACCTTCCTTGAGTCCCCCTTACCTTAGCTTAGATCTACAACATCTTAGTGATGTATAGTGATTAGGTAGGGCCCTCACTAACCTTTTATCTCCAACTTTGGCCTTCGGTTGTTGGATTGGATCACTTTGACCCTTCATAGCACTCATTTTGTGTATCTCCTTACTCTATGGATCTAATTTGGGGTGTAAATGATTAATTGGGTCCATAGTTACTTGGGATGCTTCATTACTAGTCCCTGACAAAACAATTCCATTTTAGTTTTCTATTTAAGGAGTTAAATAATTCAAACCTTCCTTAAACTCTCTTAGTCTCAAGGCACTAAGTGAACTATGACTTACCTGGCAATATTGCAACTATGTATCACAACACTTGGAATAGAGAGAATGTACTTGGGGAATTTCTCATTGTATGACCTCATAGAATCATAGTGTGTGGTCAAATAATGTGGTTTGATATAGTTCATTCTCTCTAATAGTTAGTCTAAAATTCACTAATGGGTTCAGTTCATTCCCTTATGTATTTAACTACTCCATTCCTCTTTGTCAGTGCTCTCTTGAACTTTTCTAATCTTCTACCTTTGAAATCTTATCTTGTAGGTACAAAATCTAATTGGTGTCAAATATTGATCTAGCTTCCTAACTGTTATTCCATGCCATCAATAAACTTGTTAAATGTCTTCTCCAACACCTCTATATGAATATCTTGTTATTATCTTGGTTCCAACCTTGAAGGCTTATTGCTTCATGCTAGGGCATATTCATAGGATTTTTCCTCTCATACCTTTTATAATGAAAATCCTACATCTCAAGGGAGGTTCTAAAGAGACGAAAAATGATATATCAACCCTTGTGAAGGAACCTTAGGTCACCATTCAACACTTCATTGTTGCATTATTTTGTATGGTAGATATAGTGTTATATATTGTATTATATTAGAGATATGGTACAAATCTATTTTTCAACGAGATTGAGTTGTGTGTGCAAGTTTGTTTACATGGAAAATTTTAAGAACCCCCCTTAAATTTCTATGTATAATATATGGGTGAATCCCCATGAGACATGGGAGAGTGTGAAGGCTATTTTATCAATAACATAATATGCATATATAATGTTTTGGTGAATCTTTCACCAAATTATATAATCTTGTAAAATTTGGGCGAATCTTTCATGGAATTATAAAATCTTGTGAAAATGTGGTGAATTTTCACATAATCATAAAACCTTTTAAAAGTCTCAGTGAATCTTTTAAAATTCTATCAATTTAAATAAATTTGAATCAATGTTCGATCTTGGGAGTATTCCAGGAAAATATGGTACTGAAACACCGTGTTGAAACACATTGCACGCATGAAGAACGCTATGTAGAATTAATAAGAATGTTCAATGATTGCAGATATGCTGGTTCTAAAACACCATGTTGAAACATGCATGAATAAGACTATGTTAATATACTCAAGTGAGACATTATTGGGTGATAAAATTGCCCCCTTTTCCTTATCATTTCCATGCCATTTTCATCTCATTCTCTTGTATTAATTAATCCCTATTGTTTACATTTCCTATGAGAACATCAATCCCGGAGCAGGTACAATTCATTATCATTCAACATTGTGTTATATTAAATCTTAATTCATACTTTAGTTGTAAACTAAGATGATGTTTCCTTAGTCTTGATTCCTAATTTGAGTAATTACACAGTCATACCTGTAAACCATGGATATGTACATATATGAAAATATGTTGGTGCTGAAACACTTGGCTTAGGATGTGTTATCTCTCTGCAAACTTCATTCGGCTGAGAAAAAAATGACATAGGAAACCTACAAACCAACTTTGAGACCTGAAACTAGCCTTTCAGAACTGGAGAGGGCTCTCTCTTGAGACTTCATCTCGGTACAGGATATGGCTTTAAGCTGTTGGCTAGATTTAACACCTTTAAGAAATAATTTTATGGTTCTATTGGTGAAAGAGAGTAATACCTTGGACTATGGAGTCTATTTAAGAAAAAAATAGAAACAAATGACTTGGTGACTGAACTTGATAGGATAAAGGCGAAGTAAGCAACAATCTTCAGTTAAAGTCGTTGTGTGTGGCAAAGGGAAAAACACATGAAGCAACTCGGATCATCGTTGAGGATGAATTCAGAGTTAACTTAGAGGAAACATGGTTTGTCTAAATGGCGTGAATCTAGAGCGTTGAACGATGAATTCTAGGTTCGAAATTACATTCTGATTCAGACATAAATAGATATGAATAAAAGAATAAAAGAAGTACGTACACAAAGCAAGGAAACAATACATCCAACTGCTACAATTATAATCTTTTCATCAAAGCTTCAGGACCTTTGCAATAAATTTCGATCGAGCTCAAAGCTACATTCAATAGTCACTGTCTACACTATTTTTTCCAACCAACCCGACTTACATTGAAAGGATAAAATGTATAGAAGAGGGAACCGCTTGGGCTGCCCTGCTCTCTAGCTACTATCCCTAGAAATTAGGAAACTACATGTTCTTTGTTAGATGACCCTTTGTATGACACGTTTCCAAAAATAGAAACCAAATGTATTCGGTCACATCATAACCCCTCATCATTGCCATGACGGTTCGGTTATCAACAAGTTCTCATTGTGGGATATTGATGTGTCGATGTCTTCCTTTTACAGGGTATCTAAACGATCAAGTGCTCTGTCAGACTCCCTCCATCTACTATAACAACCTTGATTTCTTCCACGTGATCATTTGCTGGAGTGCATATGTGGCGAGTGATAGTGGACTATCGAAGTCGTTACCAAAATGACAACATCATTTGAAGGGTGACACCTTCCTCAAAAATATCAAAATCCGCACCACGTTTGATAATACAAGAATGAACTCAGTTAATCATTCTTCTTTTGCACGCTAGCGAGAGACACATAGACTTTATCCTCAGTCGCTTCACATTCCTTGAATTGTTTCACATTCCTTTCTTATGACATCCTTTGTGTTTCACGCAGCTTTATGATTGTATCTTGCGCTTCCCTGAGCTATCTCTTGAGCCACGTCACATTTCCTTCGTGGCCTTGTGATGTTGACACTTCAAGGGTCTTCGTTGCTAACTGTTGTCTTAGTTCCATGTTTTCCTGGTAAATCTTGGTGATAGTGAGCTACACTTGCTTCAGCTATTGAGAGAACTCACAAACCTTTGTGCCTTCAACATCTGTCCTCCTCATTCTTATCTAGATTTCTCAACGTGTACCTTCGACAAGTTCCAGCCAAATGGCGCGCATGAGCAATTCTTCGACAGTTGACTTTGTGCACGGTTCGCTTGGGACTTGGGCTTCCCTAGATTCCTTGTTCTTCCTTGGCCTACCCCTTCTCCATGGTATTTTTTGTTGGGGGGACAAGGCTTCTAACGTCTATCCTTCCTGTGCAATATTTCCCGCTCCAGCCTCTGCATGGTGTGATGTTACCCTTTCTGTGGGTGGAGGGAAATATCCCTTTGGATCCTTGGAGATGCCTGCTACGAGAAAAATTGAATCCGAGTTGCTTCCCAATCGTCTTAACTCCTCAACTACCAGCAATTTAATCAGTGAGACATGAGAAAGTTTCCTTTTCGGCTGATCTGCTTCAGCTCGGGAGCTCTCCACTATCTCTCAGAGGTTCTGGTGTAAGAAAAAGGGTAGATTTAATGGTCTCCTTCCTGTGAAGTGCATCAACAGTATAATGTGATGCGAATGTATCCTTTTGAACCTCCCCTCACAGGTGAAATACTTCCTAACTACTCCAAGAAGTTTCTGAAAAGGTTCTTGCAAATATCTACTCAAAACACCTGTCTCGACCTTTCCACCTAAACAGTCTTGCTTGATGAATTCTTCGTAGCACCCACATCCAAGGTCATGTCTTTAAAACACCTTTCGCCTCACAAAGGGATCTATGTCATGCTCGACAAAGTTTCTTCTATCACCTGGATAGTGACACCTGCAATCACCGCACGAAAACCGTCAAAACTAAGTGTGAACTACTCAGCTAGTCTCATATTGAATCCTTGGATTTTCCTGCAAAAGGCCATGCATATCAATTGTTCAAAGTACGCTCTGACCTCCGAATCTTCGTTGATCAATGTCAATCTTTGGAGGTTGGTACCAATGCTTATGCCACTTTGTGTGCCTTTCCTTGCGCTCTAATAGGTTTCCATGGAGCAACGCATGTTTGTTCTCCACGCAGTGGATTTGACACGGGCCCAAGGAAGAAATATTGATCAACCTGGACTTGCGAGAATCATTACACATAGTGCATAATCTTGGCTGGTGACCATAATGCATGCATAACCACAATAATTTATAACAGAGCTAGCGAGAGGTCGAATTGTGTCAGGGAACACTGAATTCATGGTGACTGGATGTTTCGAAGCAAACTGAATATTTACCGTAGCGCATCTGTGTGAGAAGTACACTTCGGGGCATGTAAAGTACAGATGATAAGGGATGCAGAGCATACATGATATGAGCATCATGATTTTTCATTCTTTCAGCCCTCATAATGAGTTGATGATGGTCATTTCACTTGCCGATGCGACTTCTATTTAACAACTTTCCTCGACCCTCGGCACATAAAAACTTGCTTTCTGATAGGACCCGACTCTCTGGGAACAAAATTGTACCATTTACACATGTTTTGACTTTGAAATCCCTTCCCAACTCCAAGGACCAACCGACCACTCGTTGACTTTGACCCCTTTGTTGTTTGGTACCTGACCTCACATGCTTTGACACACGGACCATGACTCAACTAAGACAGACTCTTAGTAAATGGAAAAATGATGGTGCTAACATATGGCTCCAACGGGGATTCTATCCTCTGAGTGAGGTAGCAAAGAACAGTAGACCAGGTTTCTGACCATTGGGCCTTATTCGAATTTTAGACACTAAAACACGAAAAACCAAAAATGCAACCTAAACTTATTGTCAAAGTTTCTAACAGACTCAACATAAACTCAGGGCCTTCACTTCGGGCTTCAATTTTCTACTGACACACTGACTCGAAAATGCCTATCTTGAAAACAAAATAAAATGACTATTTACAAGGACATGTGACTTAAACGGACTTTATTGCACCAGATAGTGTTTGAGGAACTTTCCATTTACAGGACCCCAACTAATGCATTCTCCATTAAGATCTTCTAGAAAATAAGCGTTGTTCCTGCAATATGCATTGATTCTGAATGGACCCATCTAGAGATGATCGAAAGTTATGTGCTTTCCTTTATCTTCGTTCCTCACATCCCACTTCAGCACCAAGTCCCCCATCTGAAATTCCTCCTGCTTAGAATGCTTATCGAAGGTTTTCTTCATCCTTTCCCTATGGAGTTGTGATCGATTGTACACCTGATCCCTCATCTGTTGTGTGCGGATCAGCTAATTTATCATTCTCTGCATGTCATCTGGTTCGGCTTCATGTTCTTGCAACAAATTTCTTACGGGCAACCCCAGCGAGGTGGGGAAAACTGCATCTGTGCCATATACGATCTGAAATGGTGATGTCAAGATGGAATTCTTAGTAGTGACTCTTTCTTCCCATAGAGCGTAAATGATTTTTTTATGCCAGGCCTTCTTGTTGTCTTGTAGGAGTCTTTTGATGATCCTAGTCAAACTTTTATTTGACAATTATTCTAACCCATTTCCATGTGGGTAATATGTTGTAGAATGTCACAGGGTTATATTGTAATCCTAAAAAAACTTTTCCATATTCTTGGAATTGAATGTGGACGCATTATCTGTTATGATCTTGATAGGGCATCTGAATCTCAACAGGATGTTTGTCTATAGAAATTGAATGATGACTGCGTCAGTAGCCTACTTCGTTGGAATTTATTCTATCCATTTCGTGAAGTAATCTGTGGCCGTGAGTATCCATCTGTGTTGCACTGAGGATGGATTATGGATATTCTCTATAAAGTCCAAGACCCACTGCATGAAAGGCGCATCGACCGAGATCAGTTTCAGTGACAGGGGTTGCATCTTTCTCCTTCCATCAAAAATATGACATTCGTGGCAACTGGAAACTTCTTTCTATACGTATACAAAGATGTTGGTCCAATAGTAACTTGCTCTTAGGATTTTATGCAGGGTGGTTTTCCAATAGTGATTTCCTCCACAGTCACCTTTGTGGAATTCCTCAATAGCTCGTTTCATATCATCTTCCAACAAACAACTCAGTAATATCCCTCCCGGATCTTTCCAATACAGTGAGTTATCCAAGATGCATAACTTCACAACTTTGAGCTTTAAAAATATGGCCTTGGTCTTACTTAAACCTAGAGGGGCTTACAGATTCCTCAACACATAGATGATGTCTGTATACCACGATGAATTGATGAAATTTTGAGGCACCTGCACAGTTGTTTCTTCCTGAGGGTTCTCCAAAATATCAACAATGAAGTTGATTCCCAGGACGTCGCAGTTCAATTGTACCATTAGCTTCGCGAGGCCCTGAGCCTTGATCAGCTTTTTGGGCTTGATTTTGAGGTCGTATTCTAACATGGTCTCTATCCACTTACCCCTTCTTTCCTCGGGGTCAGGTTGAGTGAGGATATCCTTGACAGAGTTACTAGTCACGTAAGCGATAACGTGAGAGTGTAATATGTAAGTTATGAACTCCCTTAGGTATTTTACTAAGGAGTATGCTTGTTTCTCTGTAATCTCATACCTTAGTGGAGAATCCCTCAACATCCTGCTGAAATAGGATATAGGCTTCTCAATGTTCTGATCATCTTTTTGTAATAGCACGCCGACAATTGTATGCTCTGAGGCAAATGAAAACAAGATGAAGTCTTTCGTCAAGTCTGGTCTGGCCAGCACGGGAGATTTAGTCAGCACTATCTTGATATCTTCAAATAATTTTCTGGATTCTAGGTTGCACTTGATCTTGTTCCCCTTTCTGAGCATGTAGGTGATATGTTTTATAATTTCTGCCAAGTTCGGGATGAATCTTCTCAAGAAATTTACTTTTTCCAGCAAGGATTACACCTCCTTCTTACTGTGCGGAGGGATGATTTTCAGGATTCCTTCAACCCTGTTGGGGTCTATTGTAATACCCTCCTTCGAGATGATGTGCCCCAACAACTTCCCCTCTTGCATCCCAAAATGTGACTTTTCCAGGTTCAATGATATGTTGAATCTCCTGCATTTTTGGAATACCTTATTCAAATGCTTGAGGTGTTGTTCGTCGGAATTGGAGTACATTGTGATGTCATCCAAATAGATCACGATAAACTTGTCCTTCTTGTCAGAAAATGCTATGTCCATTTCCCTCTGGAAGGTAGCTCCAACATTCATCAGGCCAAAAGGCATATTATCATACATGAACATCCCCCATGTTGTCGTAAAATCCATCTTTTCCCTGTTATCCAGGTGTACCATGATCTGATTATAACCCGAAAAACCATCCAACATGGACATATGGGACCCCACTACCTTTTGCATAACATAGTCCATTTTAGGGAGAGGTTAGTGCTCCTTGAGGGAAACTTTGTTCAAGTTTCGAAAATCCACACACAATCTTATTTCACTGCTCTTTTTTCTTATAGGAACCAGGTTGGCAACCCATTTCGAAAACCTCAAAGAAATGATAATTTTAGCTTCAAAAATATTATTTACCTCCTTTTCGATTAGCGACAGTAGCAGGGGATTTATCCATCTCATCTTTTGTTTGAAAGACCTCTGATCTTCTTTGAGAGGAATGACATGCTGAATTAAATTAGTGTCATAAACCTTTAAGTTGTCATAACTCCAAGCGAAAACATCGGGGAAATACTTCATGACCTTGATGTAGTCTTGTTTGACCTTTGGACTGTGCGTTTTTTACAATTTGATTATTTTTGGGTTCTCCTGAGTCCCAATGATGTAATCTTCGACATCCTCATCGTTTACAGTGATATTGGGATTTCTAGCCACGTCGTTTTCTTCAAACAACTTTTCCAATGGAACTAACCCCTTTGGGATGATATTATTTTTCAGTTGTACTATGACCCTTCCATCTATCTGGTTCTAGAAAGGGTCATCATTACTATGCGCATCCACGCTCTCATATTCATTGCAACATCACTCATCAATAATGTTTATGTTAGTGAACTCGTCGCTCATTTGGAGAAATATCTCCACCTGCTTGTCATCCTCAAACACTTGCCAATATTTGATATTATCGGGCACCGTCAGCCTGTGTTTGACTTCGATCTCATATTTTCTATTGGGAAATATGGGAATTTTAAAAACCGAGGCCAAAGTAGGGAATGCGTCGGTAATTTGATTTTCCCCCCTCGAGATCGTCGATAGATTATTCTTCGATAATTCTTCGAGGAGGTCCAGCACTAGGCTTCTATATGCTCTCATCCTGGGGTGCTTGGATTGATATATGCCTTTCACTTGGTTTATAACTAGCTTAGATTCCCCATGAACTTCTATCCTCTTTGCGCCCAATTCTTTCAAAACCTTCAGGCCCAAAATCAGTGCCTCGTACTCAACCATGTTATTCGTATAGTTGAAAGCGAGTTTGTATAAGAAGATTTTTGTGCTCAACTTGGGAGGACTTATCCATACACCGAACCCTGCCCCTTCTTTACTGACAGCATCGTCGAAAATCATGTTCCACATCTCATTCTCCATGCGGTTCCCCAGGTCAGTGCACTCTGCTGCTCATTGCAGGACTTTAGCATCGATAGTCATGATGGTTGTCGACTCTTCCTCTTCAAAGCTCAGGTTATTGTAGAATATGGAGGAGCCAACCTCAGTGTCGAAGGAGTAGATAGGATGGTTATTCAACTACATCTTACTTCTTACCATGTACTTCAGTAGTACTTCTCTATATAACCGTCTCTCCTAGCCAAAGACAGGAATGGTGGCATACGACATGTCCATTTGCAGAGTTCCTTTTACTTTCACATCCCATGACCTAGATAACAACATGCCAAACTTTGGGGGTATGTCGGCCATGACCACATCCATAACCATGTTCTTCGAAGGAATCTGGGCCAGCAACATGACCAAGTCTTTGATGAGACACAAACATTGGACTTTCCTCGAATCGAAAAAAAAAAAGTCCTTATAGGGCCTAATGATGTCCAAACCCAACTCGTCCATGATCACCTTTGGCATGAGGTTGTGCAACGTGCCTGAATCCATCATGGCATTATGCATGGTCATGTCATGAACTTGGAGACTGATATAGAACAGGGAAACATCCTCAGTATTGCTTGTCTCTTCTACGCGCAGACCAAATAAAATGGCAGGGTGATCATCCTGGACATTCAAAGTATCGGGGGTCTCTCCCATTTTTAGCATTTTAATAATTTGTTCCTAGTACTCACCCTTTTTGATAAGTTCGTTGAAAGGGACAGATATTTTGATCTTGGCCATTTCATTCTCAAAGTTAAAGGGGGAGAGACCTTTTCCATCTCTTTGCCACACGTCTCCCGGATCGTCTCTGGCACTTTCCTTGGGACCTCCTCCTTTGACTTTGCCTTTTCATCCGCATCCTTGGTCGGTTTGTCTGGCTTTGATCAGCTTGTGGAAGGGATATCCGTCAAAGGTTTCCTTATGGGATTTGTCCCCCAAGGTTCGACAGGCACCTTCTTGATCTTGAGGTTGTATTGATTTTGGAACTGCATGATGGCATTGTGATAACCTTTCCTAAATTATTTCGTTTCCTAGGAGAGTATGTCGTTTGTCTTGAGCATAATATTGTCATTTTCCCTCAGGGACTGATCATGTTCTCCCTTCATCAAAAACACGTGCGTGTCTTTGTCATCATAATAATGCATTTGGTCTTGGAACATCTAATCAAAATCCTCATATGCATAATTGTTTTGGAATAGAAACCTTGTTTGTTGGTCTCCCTAGTCTCTTTGCTCCCTCTATATGATCTGCGAAACCTAACCCCTTCCAAGGTTCTGATTTCTAGGTTGGGGGTCATGTTGTTCTAGAGGAGTGGGTCTGATTCCCATGGACATTCTTTCCATCAGTTTCTCCAACGTCTTCATCATCTAGTTAAACTTGTCATCTGAGGGTTGAGATGTTGACGGTTGTGCATCCACTTGGGGTTTCTTATCGCCTCTGTTAAATCTTTGTTTGATATTTCCTGACGACATCAGTTTTACCTCGAATTCGATTGCATCTCTCATCATGGAATCTAGATTTGTTGACCTTCTTTCTCTCAACAGAAAGGCGAAATCGATGTCGAAGGAATCGACGTATCATAGCTGCACAGACCCAAGGGGTGGCTGGACCTCTGCGGAAATTGAGTTGTAAACCCTCATGAAACAGGCTGATAATTCTTGCACCATATCATCTGGAACCCTCTTCATATTATTGTACTACGTCAATAGTTGCAAGGGGTTCTTCTTGTCTCCCCATCTAGTAATGAAAGATGTTTCGAATGTGGCGAAGTCTTGAATGCTTACTGCTGGGAGGGATTTGAACCACTTCCTCACCTCCCCCAAAAGGCTTTGCATGAACAACCTCATTTTCGCCTCTACATAGTCTACCTCTTCTAGGTTGACGAAATCATTGAACCAATCCAAATGCTTTTGGGCTGAAATGGTTCCTTCAACATCGTAGAGATTAATCCTCTGGTTGTAGTTCTGGGACAAATCATGCAGTTGGGCAGGAAGAACAAGCGGGGAGAACCTGGCAGCCATTTCTCTAGGAGGTTTAGGGATTTAGGGGATGTTCCTCGGTATCAGAGCTTGAAACCTCTTTTGGTCAAAGACTATATCGTCCAAGTTGGTTTTCGACTTAGACCTGACAAAGGTTTGCTCAAACAGGGTGTCAAACTCAAGGTCGTCAATGCTTTGTATGTCGTCTTTGGGTAACGACAGGATTTTGTCTAGGTAATAGAAGGGGTCTGGCACTTTCTCCATAGCCCTGCGCAGAAGCTTCTTGGGATCACACATGAGCTCTACTGGGTTTGGTTCAGGATTTTCTCTGGTATAGATTGTCTTCGGAGCCAACGTTCCTAAATCATGCTACTTTGTGCCACTGGTATTTCTGACTGGTGTCGCCAGGGTAAAGGTTTCAACCAATATAGATGTTTGTCCCTCTATTACCCTTAGGGGTCGAAAATGTAACTTTAGTCATTCTCCCAGGGAAAATTTATTCAATTTTGTCCCCGACAATGATGCCAAAATGTTAGCTCTCTATAAACTTCGTTCGGCTGAGAAACGAATGATAGAGGAAACCTACAAACCAACTTTGAGACCCTAAACTAGACTTTCAGACCTGGAGAGGGATCTCTCTTGAGACTTCATCTCGGTACAGGATATGACTTTAAGATGTTGGCTAGATTTAACACCTTTAAACAATAATGTTCTGGCTCTATTGGCGAAAGAGAGTAATACCTTGGGCTATGGATTCGATTTAAGAAAATGATAGAAACAAATGACTTGGTGATTGAACTTGAGAGGATAAAGGCTAAGTAAGAAACAGTCTTCAGTTAAAATCATTGTGTGCGGTGAGGGGAAAAACACATGAAGCAACTCGGAGCATCGTTGAGGATGAATTCAGAGTTAACCTAGAGGAAACACGGTTTGTCTAAATGGCGCGAGTCTAGACTATTGCATGACGAATTCTAGGTTCGAAATTATGTTTCAATTCAGACATAAATATATATGAATAAAAGAATACAGGAAGTACGTATGCAAAGCAAGGAAACAATACATCCAATTGCTACAATTAGAATCTTTTCACCAAAGCTTCAGGACCTTTGCATTAAATTTCGATCGAGCTCAAAGCTACATTCAATAGTCACTGTCTACATTATTTTTTCCAACCAACCCGGCTTATATTGAAAGGATAAAATATATAGGCAAGGGCGTTGCTTGGACTGCCCTTCTCTCTAGCTACTATCCCTATAAATTAGGAAACTGACTGTTCTCTGTTAGATGACCCTTCGTATGATGCTTTTCCAAAAATAGAAACCAATTGTATGTGGCCGCATCATAACCCCTCGTCCTTGCCACAACAGTTCGGTTATCAACAAGTTCTCATCATGGGAGAGTGATGTGTCGATGTATTCCTTTGACAGGGTATCTGAATGATCAAGTGCTCTGTCAGACTCCCGCCATCTACTGTAACGACCTTGATTTCTTCCGTGTGATCATTTGTTGGAGTGTGTACGTGGAGAGTGACAGTGGACTGTCGCAGTCATTACCAAAATGACAACATCATTTGAAGGGTGATGCCTTCCTCAAAACTATCAAAATCCACGCAACGTTTGAGAATACAATAATGAACTCAGTTAATCATGCTTCTTCTGCGCACTGGCTAGAGTCGTGTGGACTTTCTCCTCGGCCACTTCACATTCCCTAAAGTTTTTCACATTCCTTTCTTCTGACATCCTCTGTGTTTCGTGCAGCTGTATGATTGTATCTTGGGCTTCCCTGAGCTATTTCTAGATCCACATCACATTTCCTTCACGACCTTGTAATGCTGACACTTCAAGGGTCTTCACTACTAACTGTTGTCTTAGTTCCCTGTTTTCCTGGTAAATCTCAGTGATAGCGAGTTGTTCTTGCTTCAGCTATTGAGACGGTTCATGAACCTCTGTGCCTTCGGCATCTGTCCTCCTTGTTCTACTCCAACTTTCTCGACTTGTACCTTTGACAGGTTCCAACCGAATGGTGCGCATGAGCAATTCTTTAGCAACCGACTTTGTGCGTGGTTCGCTCGGGACTCGGGCTTCCCCAACTTCCTTGTTCTTAATTGGCCTACCCCTTCTCTGGTGTATTTGTTGTTAGGGGGAATATCCCTTTGGATCCTTGGGGATGCCTGCTGCAAGAAAAATTGAATCCCAATTGCTTCACAACCATCTTAACTCCTCAACTTCCAACAATTTAATCAGCGAGACATGAGAGATTTTCCTTTTCGACTGGTCTACTTCAGTTTGGGCATTGTCTACCATCTCTCAGAGGTTCTAGTGTAAGAAAAATGGTAGATTCAATGGTCTCCTTCCTGTGAAGTGCATCAACAGTCTAATGTGATGTGAATGTATCCTGTCGAACCAACCCTCACAAGTGAAATACTTCCTAATTACTCTAAGAAGTTTTCGAAAAGGTTCTTGTAAATATCTAATCAGAACACTCTTCTCGACCTTTCCACCTAAACTATATCGCTTGATGAAGTCTTCGTAGCACCCCACGTCCAAGGGCATGCCTTTAAACAACCTTTCACCATGCAAAGGGATCTATGTCACGGTCGACGGAGTTTCTTCTGTCACCTGGATAGTGACACCCACAATCACCATGTGGAAACTGTCAAAACTTAGTGCGAATTGCTCAGCTAGTCTCATATTGAATTCTTGGATTTTCCTGCAAAAAACCATGCATCCGAACTATTCAAAGGATGCTCTGATCTCCAGATCTTCGTTGATCAATGTCAATATTTGGGGCTCGGGCCCAACACTTCTGCCACTTCGCGCACCTTTCCTTATCCTTTGGGAGGTTTCCATGGCGCAACACGTGTTTGTTCTGTGCGTAGTGGATTTGACACGGGCCCAAGGAAGAAATCTTGATCAACTTGGACTTGCGAGAAGCATTACACACAGTACATAAGATTGGCTGGTGACCAGAATGCATGCAGAACCACCGGAATTTATAACAGAGCAGGCGAGAGGTGGAATCGTTCCAGGGAACACTGAATTCATGGTGACTAGATGTTTCAAAGAAATGAATATTTACCGTTCAATGAATGCATATATGCTGGCACTGAAACACCATGTTGAAACACCATGCTGAAACATGCACGAATAAGACTATGTTAATATACTCAAGTGACTCAGTGAGACATTGTTGGGTGCTAAAATTGCCCTATTTTCCTTATAATTTCCATGCCATTTTCATCTCATTCTCTTGTATTAATTCATACCTATTGTTTACATTTCCTATGAGAACATCAATTCTAGAGCAGGTACAATTCATTATTCATTCAACATTGTGTTATGTTAAAGATTAATTCATACTTTACTTGTAAACTAGGATGATGTTTCCTTAGTCCTGACTCCTAATTTGGGTAATTACATAGTCATACATGTAAGCCACGAAGATGTACATATATGCAAATATACCGGTGCTAAAACACTTGGCTCGGGATGAAACACGCTCCATGCATGAAGAAGACTATGTAGAATTAATAAGAATGAATGCAAATATGTTGGTGCTGAAACACCATGCTAAAACACCTAGATGAAACATGTTGCACACATGAAGAAGACTATGCATAATTAATAAGAATGTTCAATGAATGCATATATGTTGGTGTTGAAACACCATGCTAAAACACCGTGCTGAAACACACACAAAGAAGACTATGTTAATATACTCAAGTGAGACATTGTTGGGTGCTAAAATTGCCCCTTTTTCCTTATCATTTCCATGCCATTTTTATCTCATTCTCTTGTATTAATTCATCCCTATTGTTTACATTTCATATGAGAACATCAATACTGGAGCAGGTACAATTAATTATTTGTTCAACATTGTGTTATGTTAAATCTTAATTCATACTTTACTTGTAAACTAGGATGATGTTTCCTTAGTCCCGACTCACAATTTGGGTAATTAAACAGTCATACCTATAAACCACAGAGATGTACATATATGAAAATATGTTGGTGCTGAAACACTTGGCTCAGGATGAAACATGCACCATGCATGAAGAAGACTATGTATAATTAATAAGAATGAATGCAGATATGATAGTGTTGAAACATCGTGTTGAAACACGATGCACGCATGAAGAAGACTATGAAGTACTAACAAGAATGTTCAATGAATGTAGATATGATGGTGCTGAAACATCGTGTTGAAACACGCACGAACAAGACTATGTTAATATACTCAAGCGACTCAGTGAGATGTTGTTGGGTGCTAAAATTGCCCCTTTTTCCTTATCATTTCCATGTCATTTTTATCTCATTCTCTTGTATTAATTCATCCCAATTGTTTACATTTCCTATGAGACCTTCAATTATAGAGAAGGTACACTTCATTATTAATTCAACATTTTGTTATGTTAAAGCTTAATTCATACTTTACTTGTAAACTAGGATGATGTTTCCTTAGTCCTGACTCCTAATTTGGGTAATTACACAGTCATACCTGTAAACCACGGAGATGTACATATATGCAAATATGTTGGTGTTGAAACACCTGGATGAAACACATTACACACATGAAGAAGACTATGTAGAATTAATACGAATGTTCAATGAATGTAGATATGTTGGTGCTAAAACACCGTGCTGAAACACGCATGAAGAAGACTATGTTAATATACTCAAGTGACTCAGTGAGACATTGTTGGGTGCTAAAATTTCCCCTTTTTCCTTATCATTTCCAGGCCATTTTCATCTCATTCTCTTGTATTAATTCATCCCTATTGTTTACATTTCCTATGAGAACATCAATTCTAGAGCAGGTACAATTCATTATTCATTCAACATTGTGTTATGTTAAAACACAATTCATAGTTAACTTGTAAACTAGGATGATGTTTCCTTAGTCCTAATTTGGGTAATTACACAATCATACCTGTAAACCAAGGATATGTACATATATGCATATATGTTGGTGCTGAAACACCTAGCTGAAACACACTACATGCACGAAGAAGACTATGCATAATTAATAAGAATGAATGCATATATGCTAGTGTTGAAGCTTGAAACACCGTGTTGACACACCATGTTGAAACACTGTGTTGAAACATGCACGAAGAATACTATGGGCCATGGCCCCACCGAGTCCATCATATCCAATTGGCAGAGTTACTCCACCATTTTCATCTATGGTCATCATTAATATGTATCTATTAATGGAAGGTATTGATAAGTTGAACGTAATAGCCACCTCATATTTTGCTTGTCAGCGACCACCAGTCAGTTCTCACATGTACGTGTTTGTGGTTTATAGCCTACATGTATGACTGGCCACTGTGACATGTCTTTGACATGATACTGTGAATAATTATTGTTTTGCGCCCTTCCACATCACCAATAGATGACCAATACCATCAGTTCAAGTTGGGAGTATCCCATCATCCCTGAATAAATTAACCAACCATCGCCATAAACATTCAATCAGCATGGTTGTCAGGTTGATTTTTCCCATTAAATTCAGTGTTGGAAGATTGTGGTTGGTAGGATTCTTGTAAAATTGTGGTTGGTAGGATTCAACGTTCATCCTGTCCGACTGATATCTTCACATTTGCAAGTCTTTCTTCCCCCTCAATATCTTTTAGGTGGACTAAAGTACCGGTCACTTTAAAAGTAAGAATTTAATATATTTGAATTTTGAGTTTCGTGGAGCACATAAACTGATTTTATTTGAAGAAATTGAAAGAACACTCCCCTGAAAGTTCCTAAGCTTGCCTCCAATTGCATTCAATTCCACAATCAATCGAACATCAAATATTTCTCTTAAAAAAATCAAATTTTTATTGCATACTGATAATCAGGCCTTCTTAGCATCATTTTGTCCATATTAAGTTCATATGAGGGGTTTTAAAGTATAAAACTAATATTTTGAAAAGGGTGCTACATGAAGTTCTGGCAGCTCTCCACAGAGGAAAGATGACTAGCGCTACAAGAAGTTTCCGCAGCAGTTTATTTTAAGGAAAATGACATAGTTAAGTACACTATTACACACCCTAAAATACACATATGACATGAGTAGTGAGACAACAAAAGGTAATGATAATCCATAATGGCATGAAATATCATATGCTTTGTTTTTGCCTTATAACAAGAAGAGGGGGTTTGGAGATGGTTTTGTGATTCTTAGGGATACATTTAAACATTTTTTAGCCTTTAGACACCATTTGTGATCATCAACAAAGAGTTTTGGAGCAATCTTGTATGAAAAAGGAGAAAACAGACTGCTGAAAACAAAGGATTTTATGGAAATTATTGTTTTTGCAATCAAGTTCAAAATGAATCTATGACCAAATGGAGAGGAATTTTTGAAAAAAAAAGAGGATTTTATAAAAAACGAGCTCATCTACAAATTCTCTCTATTTTTACACAGGTGTCATTGTTTGCGAGATACAAGCAGATCTTTACAGTTCATTTTTCAAATTTGAAAATTTTGGAATTTCCTATTTTAGTCATCAACTTTGGGCATATATTATGAAGCGATGGAGAGGTATTTTGAAAAAAGGAAAGAGGATTTTGTGAAGAATAGACCCAATAACAAAAAACTATCTCAATGTTTACACAACTATTATGGTTTGGGATATATGAAGTGATTTTTCAGAAATTTTCCATATGTTGTAAAATGGGATAGTCAACCCTTAGTTCGATTCCACACGTGCAAAGAGGAGGTGTCAAGTCAGGAAGACACATGGATTCTCAAGGAGGGTTCAATCCCTCAGGAAGACACATTGATTTTCTTCTTGATCTCTTCCTTCAACAAGTCGAAGCATGCTTCCTCAAAGTTCAATTTGACCTTAGACCCCAGTGTCAACATTGTATCTTCATATGATGTAGGCATGCTTCCAAGGGGAGTAACGATGGCATCTCTGTTAGAAATTTGAGAACTACACACCACCAATTCTTCCATGATCTATAAAAAATTTATTTATATGTTCTTGGGCTCTCAGATTATTGCATCTTCATTCGGAGAAAATTCTTTCCAAGATAAAGCTTAGAATTCAAATCCTTCTTTTCATAAGTCTGAACCAACTTGTCCCATGCATCCTTCAAGGTCCTAGCCTAACTTGCAATTGAAAGAATGTTCTCACTTAGATGGTGAAATATAGGCTTGTGAATACCCATCCTTTATCTCCCATTTCTTGACTTCATTCGTTCATGCAGAGGTTGGCTTCACCTCATTCCCATTCACACTATTAAGTATCTCCCTGTCAAACAATAATGTCTCCATCAAAGTTTCTAGAGGCTAATTTTATGGCCATCAAATTGTCGTACCAAATTCTGTGATTCTATAGAAATTATCATAGCCATATTTTAAACTCTTCTACATATTTTTTATTATCAGGGATACAGAGAATCCAAAATAGGAGTTCAAACACATCACAAACTACCTACATATCTGAAACTGTGTAAGAAACCAGAGCATGTAGTCATGACTCACAACACAAGAAAACATATATTTACGGTTATAGGAATTAAAAAAACAAATGAAAAGACAAGAAATACTATAGCAAGAAAAATATATGTTTAACAGCTCTTCCCAATTGAAAACATGAAGTTTTTCACAATACAAATGAGGCAAAGTGCTTATATTTCACTGATATACAAAAATGTATATATACAAGAAAACTACATAAGAAAAACTTGAAACTCCAATTGTCCCAAGCAACGCAAATGTTTTAGCTCCATGTAGATGAATTTGTTGACTATGTACACTCTAAGGTTGTGTATTTACAACAGAGAGTACTCGAGAAACTTCCCTTGAGAATAAATCACAAAGCTTGTTTACCAAAAACTATTGTGATTGTGGCCCATAGAATTATGATTTTGGTTATCATGTTATCCCTTTAAAGCCTATTTATTTTTTGTTTTACACACTTGTTTCTTTGATAAAGGGTTCATTTAGTATGTGTTTGGTCATGGGGATAGACATGTAGACATTTGCTAGTTTGGATTTGAGTGCTCTCACTAGGTTCCATTGCATGGCCTTAGTGATAGTTTGGTTCTAATATTGATGCAGGGGCATCGCCTCCAAATTCAAAACGCAAGCGTGGAGGCAAAGGAATGACATCTTAGCATGGCTGAGTTTCAAATAAAAAATTAACTCAGAATTAAATCGAGTTGTTGAGATATTTTTGAAAGCAACATTTTTAAATATGTCGTGTTTGTAAAGTCATGAAGGACTGTAAGGGGTTGTAGATATTGAGTGTTAACTCTTATCTGGAAATAACTATTAGTTATTGTAATAGGACAAAGTAGGTAACCGCTAAGAGTTTGATAGGATAGGTTGTAGACAAAATAACGAGATCTCATGGAGACGGTCCTTAGATAGTTTGTTGTTGCATTGTAAAAGTAGCTTGAGATTATGAGATTAGGAGATGATGAGATAGAGATCAGAGAGATCAGTAGAACATAGTAGAGTAGAAGAAATACTATGTAATTTGTTTTCATGAATGAATAGAACAGACATAATTGTCCTAAATACCAGGATTGTGTTCATCTTAATGTGTGACTGAATGAATGCTACATTCTGTATGTGTTCTTTAGTTTATTTCATTCATGTATGATTGTTCTAGAGGTTGATTGTATGAGTTCATGACGAAATTGGATGAGTTTCAATTGTTTCTCTTCTGACACTCGCATGCAAGGTGTGCATCTCGAACACAAAGAGTGCGTCGATTGAGTCTCAGAATGACTCGGAGAAGTTCAGGGAGAACAAAAGAAACTTACACTAGGTGCAAGGTGTGCACAGTGTCAAAGAGCGACCAAGCATCAAAGAAACCGAAACAGAGGAACGTCAGGTGGGCGAGAAGAATTTATTTCCAAGAAATCCTTCGATCTGAGTTATCGAAATCCCAAGAATGCAAGGTGTGCGTGGGGAATCGAAATCCTTTTAAGGACAAAGATCAAAAGGGATATCACTTTCACAAGTGTTGATGAGATCCAAGAGTTAGATTCGTAGGAGGAGAAAAGGTTCAAAACCTTTGAACACTTAGAAAATACTCTAAGTCAGAGAGATCTGAAGATCAGGAGGAGGAGCGACAGTGGTCATTGGATCACAGTGCAATGGATCAACAACCGTCTAATCAGAGTAAGTTGAACGAGCCTTAGCGCTTCATACACTCAAGAGAGATATTTCGCCAAAGGTTGAGAACTGATATTTCCAAAGCCCGAAGAGACGAAAACCCGAAGTAGAATCTCAGTTGTTTGATCACAGGAACATATCTAAGCCGTCAAATTGTTCGAGGTAAACTTCAAGCGTCGGATCACCAGAGTGGATCTGAGCCGTCAGATACTGTGAGTCTGGGAGGAGGCAAGTTTGAAACTTGATATTTTTGAAGCGTGGAGAGCCGAAGGGCCGGAGCGAATATGGACCGTTGGATCCAGGAGGACACTTGCCGACAGGTCGAAAGATCCATAGGAAGGCGAAGGTCAAAGTGTTGAAACACCCAAAGCCCAAAGAGCTGAAGAGCCGAGAGTTGTCAATATATAAGTGGACACATGTCAAGAGATTGGGAGCTCCAGGTAAAGTTGTTGTGGAGTTTCAGTTGAGAACCGAGACAGTCGAACCCCGAAGACCCAAAGTGATTCAGAGTAGTCAGATCTAGGAGAGACATTTCATAGATCCATGCACTCCGGGTAAAGTCCTGAAGTAATCCTCGATCATTAGATCAAGAGGACACGCGACAAAAATATGCATACTTCGTGGGGAGAGAAAAGTTGATAGTTGAAAAGTCTGAAGTCTGGGTATGTGAAGGGATCGCAGTCATTGATACGAGGACCACATGCATTAGTATATTAGAGTCTTCAGCTAAAATCCAAAGAAGGAAAGGGTTGAAGTTTGAGAACTTAGGAGTCTGGAGTTCCGAAGTGATCAGCACTGTTGATTTCACGGGATAGGTGTCCACAGATTGTCAGCTCTGGGGGGGTTGAGTACAAAAGAGAGTTGGTTTTGAGATTTCAAAACCCTGAAGTCCAGAATTGTGAAGAGATCACATCTATTGATCTCGAAGGGACATATCTAGTCCATAGATTTCAAAGGCGCATGTTGGCATAGGGGTAGACCCAGGGTTCAGCTCCAAGAGTGCACCAACAAGCCCTAACTACTGGCCCTTTCGGCAACACCTGCGTGGAAGATGCAGTCTCACCTGAAGAAACTATGGGGTGGTTGCAAGACAGAGATGTCTACAACCAAAGGGAATATCAAGTGGATCGAATACAAGAACAACACAACATTCAGATATCACTTACCAACTTAGATCTACTATGCACAAATATCTATCAGATCTAACACAGTAATGTAATAGTAGTATATCAAAGGACAAATAACAGAGCATCAATCACACACAACACAAGATATGCATGGTTCACCCTCTCTCTAGGGCTACGTCCACATAACTGTGCTTTAAAATATATTAAGATGAAGCATACAGTTCTTGTATGTGCTCTCAACTAGAAGATCTTCTTTCTTCTCCTCTCTGTCTCCCCCCTTCCTTCGCACCCAGCTACAGGACTGATCTTCGCACCCAACTGAAGATCTTACAATACCAGAAGGATCTTACACTTAGCACTTCTCTCTCACACAACAATAATCACTCATGCAATTAACAAAGCTAAAAAGAACCCTCTTCCCTCATCTAGGTTCTTATTTATACATTACAATAGCTCACTGACATCCTTAGGCCGATACCTAAGTGTCAAAACCCTAGATACCAAAACCCTAGGTGTCTAAAACCCTAGGTCAACTTGACCTACGTTTTCAGGGCTTCCCTAGCCTGTCTTTCCTTCCTTCTCACGTGGTGCTCCAAAGCATCCAACGGTGGATTTTTCCATTTACTGAGTTGTCCACAATCCTTCTTCCTTGTTGATCTGTCATCCTCAATCTCCTCATCCAACGGCTTTCTTTCTCTTACTTCGCTCCATATTTTCTTCTCTTTTTCTCACTTCGACCCAGTAACAGTCACTGTGTCTTCCACGCAGTTCGCATTTTTCCTTTTATTCCTTAATCTTCGCTTACTTCCATACCCAAGGGCCAACAGGCCCCCAACACTCACCTGTGACTCACCCCGAGGCACTTTAGATTTGATCCTTCTGTTTTACTTCAACTTCGGACTACGTAGGGAAGCCTTTGCTTCATGCTCCATGCCTCCTTTCCTTGTGCAGACTGTATTTTTTGTGTCTGGTACCTAGTTTCAACTACACCTGGTACCTAGACCCTTTTCCTCATGCTTTTACTAAGAGCTGTGAGGAAGCTAGTTGTCATAATACAATTTCAATCGGCTCCCGTTTACCAAACCTTCCTTCCATTCTCCCTTCAAAGTCTTCAACTGCGCAACTCCTCCTTTTGTAACATAGGCAATCTCATATGGTCTGAGCCAATGTGTTATGAAATTTTCTGGATGCTTCATGAACTTACTGTCGTATACCAATACCAAATCACCTTGCTTAAATGCCTTCTTCTTGATGTGTTTGTCATGGTAGGCCTTTTCTATTTCCTTTTGTACTTGCTGATCGAATCCTACAATAAATATGTCTTCTTCTAGTTCGACCAACTGCGCAAGCCTCTCTTGAACAACGCTAGCTTCCTCCATACCTGTAAAGGAAACAATTCTTAAGCTTGGTACCAAATATTCCATTGGGACAACAAATTCGAGACCATAGACCAACTTAAAAGGGGTCTGCATTGTTAGCTTCTTCCAAGTGATTCTGTAGGCCCATAGTACTGCTGGTACTCGTAAATCCCATTCATCCCTATTCACACTGCAAATCTTCGTTAGTGTTGTCTCCAAGATTTTGTTGAATGCTTCCACTGTCCCATTCGCTTGTGGATGGTAAGGTGTTCTCTTCTGATGAGGGACTGCAAATTCCTCAGTCAAGGCTTCAATGGTCTTATTGATGAAATGTGTGCCTTGATCACTCATAAGGATATTTGGGCATCCAAACCTGGTTATGATGTCATCAAATATGAAGCACGCAGCTGTAGTTGCACTACAGTCCTTAAATTCTCTTGCTTTGGCCCATCTGGTCAAGTATTTTGTCATAGTGATTATGTACCTTGCTCTTGTATGCTTTCCTGGTGGGTTTATATGTCCCACGAAGTCAATGGCCCATTTCTCAAATGCTTGTAGGGTCAGCTGCAGTGCTAAAGGAATTTCATCTCTTCTGAATCGTTTCCCAACTCTTTGGCATACATCATAGGCTCTGTAATAATCCTTAGCATCTTTGTGTAAGGTAGGCCACCAAAGGCCAACTCTAAGAACCTTCTGTGATGTTTCTTTCCCTACGTAGTGTCCTCTTGTGATGCCTTCATGAGCTTCGGCGAGGATCAACAGTTGTTCTACCTCCATAACACACCTCCTTAATATCTCATTAGGTCCCATATTGTATGGTTGTCCAGCTATAAGTGAAAAGTCTGCAGTGCGCACTACTAGTTGTTTCTTTTGGGTGATTGTATACTCACTAGGTGCCATTCCTGTTTATAGGAATTGAACTATTTCTGCGAAGTGATCATCAATATTTCTAATGGCTAGCAGTTGTGCATCCCACAGTGTATCCTCCAAACTAGTAGGCTCTTCTCCATGTTCCAACCTCGAAAAGTGGTCAAAACCATTGTTAATTCTTCCTGGCTTAACCACAATCCCAAAGTCATATTCCTGAAATAGCAGAAGCCATATGCATATTCTCCCCCCCAACACTGGCTTGTTGACTAGGTATTTCATCATGGAGTGGTAAGTAAACATTTTAAAGTGTCCTCCCAACAAGTAGTGGAAGAACTTCTGCAGCGCATACACCATGGCTAACCCTTCTCTCTCAGTAGTGGTGTAATTAATCTCAGTTGTTGATAGCTTCATGATAGTAAAGGCTAATGGGTGGTCGATGTCTCTTTTTCCCAGTTGTGCTAACACAACTCCTAATGCAATAGAAGATGCATCGACATGCACATGAAATTCCTTGCTCCAATCTGGAAAAACCAGAATAGGCGCAGTAATCATTTTCTGTTTCAACGTGTCGAAGCTCTGCTGGCATTCTTCTGTCCAATGAAATTGAAAGTATTTCTTCAAAAGCTTCTCCATGGGTGTTGTAATATGGGCATGGCCTTTAATGAACTTCCTGTAATATCCAGTGTGTCCCAGCGCAGTGCGCAGTTGTTTGACTGAAGTAGGAGGGGGCAGATCAACTATAATGGCAATCTTAGATGGATCTACCAACAATCCCTACTTGCAT
Organism: Picea sitchensis; assembly: GCA_010110895.2. Lineage (NCBI taxonomy): Eukaryota > Viridiplantae > Streptophyta > Pinopsida > Pinales > Pinaceae > Picea > Picea sitchensis. The sequence continues at coordinate 66,227 of SNQJ01S0011527.1, forward strand.
ACAATATTACCTAATGCACTCCAAATGGTGAAAATAAAATGCACTTATTCAGGTTTAAGGCAATCTGACACTGTCTGCACTTGTCCAACATTAGCCTTAAACATTCAATGTGATTTTTCAACAAACTAAAAACAGTCCAATCATCAAAGTATGCTTCTAGAAATTTATGTATAAACTCCTTGAATGCTTCGACCACCACCCTGGAAAAGATGGTTGGGGAATTATTCAATCCATACGACATCACTTTATACTGGTAGGATCCCCATTCTATTGCAAATGTGGTCTTATGGCGATCTTCCTTGGCAATCCAGATCTGATGGTATCCTGAAAATCCATCTGTAAAAGAATATACCTCCTGGCCTCCTACATTATCTAGCACTTTGTCAGTAAATGGTGTAGGAAATGGGTCATGCAAGAAGGAATCGCTCATCTTCCTGAGATCTACATAGATCCTGATCCCTCCTGTCTTCTTGTATTGTACCACCATAGGGCTAATCCACTCTGATTCTTCGACAGGTTCTATAATCCCTTCTTCTAGCATTTTGTCGAGCTCAATCTTCACTTTCTCCTTATATTTACGGTTCAATCTATAGGGTCTCCTTTTGACTGGCCTAGCATCTGGTTTCAAAGGGATCCTCATCTCTCCCATAGGCCCTTTAATGCCCTTCATATCAGTGAACTTGGTTGGAAACAAGTCATAATATTCATGCAGTAACTCTGTGATCTTGTCAATAGTAGCAGCATCCCAATAGTCTCTAACATTTGCAAGCTTCGGTGTTTGCTCTATTCCAATATTGAATTCATTGATTTTGATCAGTTGTCCAATGAAAGGTATCTCAACTCCTGGTCCTTCTATGTCTTTTTGGCCTTCTGTTTCGGTGATGTTCACCTTCATAGGATCATCGTCTTCATCAACATTGATGTTGTAACAACCTTGCAGTTTCTACAGAGGCGTAGTCCATTCGTCCTCCTCTTGTTCCAAAGAGAGTGTAGATGCCTCCTCAAATACCTTCTATCTTACAATCTGTAGTGCTTGATCTACTGAAGGATATTGAATTTCGAATGAGAAGGTAGTTACAAAATTTTGAGTCATACCTTCCCAATCTACAGTGATGAGGCAAAGTTCTACTTGTAGATACCAGTTGATAGGGGTTGTGTCCAGTGTGTTAATGAATTTGTGCACCCACTGCTCTTGGGGAATGTTTCTCCAGGCTTCCTCGCAACTTCTCACATGGTCCTTCGGACATCTTCAAACTATGTACCTAACTTCGCAACCTTCTACTTGTTCTGAGAACCGTGCTGTCATGAAAGTATGACATTGTACCCAGTCTGTAATGTTGTTTTTGTGTGTCCCCAACCATCTTGCTGGTGTTTCTTTCAAGGCCTCATCCATTTACAACAATCTTTGTTGCATCGGTACACTTTCTTCAAGGTCTGACAAGAAGGTTTCTAAAGGATTCAGACAATCAAAGGTAGGTAAGTTACTTACGGTTGTGTCGATCCAGTGAACTTCTCTAGTTAATCTAGCACATCTCCTTGTAGATACCTCATACATTTTGTTATGCCAGTTCTCCAATGCTTCTTCTGGATATGATGAACACACGCTGTCACTTCACCAACTTAGGTTCCCATCGGCCGTAGGATTAATGTAATCTTGTTGTCTGGTTGTTAATTTGTAAATGTTTTCTGGTTCATATGCATGGTCTTCTTCTCTGATAGGCTTTGTGTATCGTTGACCTTCATCATGATCTAAAGTTGCAATGGCCCTAAGGCCATCTCCTTCAAACTTCATTAATCTTTTCTTTAAGTCAACCACAGTGGAATTATTGAAAGCGCAATCAATTCCTAACAATGCAGGGTAAGGACAGATGTCATCAACTATCTCAATCACCTCAAAATCTGCAAACGTCCTTACTCTGTCGATGTCCACAAGGACATGTTCCAATCTTCCAAAGTGGCTTATAGCTTGTTGATTAGCCATCCTAAGCCTAATAGGGGAATAGATCAAATTATGTTTTCCCATCAGTGCCCAGGTTTGCTTCGTCATGACATTGACTTCTGACCCAAGTCTGCAAGGACCACATAGTCCATATCATACTCTCCAATTTGAGCATTCAAGTGTAATTCCTTATTTTTCCTTCTCCTTTTAGAGACTTGGTGTACTAATCTATTCAGTATGGGGTATATCTTTCCTAGCTTATACTCTCTGATTAAAGTTTGTAGCTCTTGTATAGCGCTTTCATCTTGAATCAACTTAATACAAGTATATAAAAATTCCATGAGCTTGCTTACCTCTTTTCCTTCTTTTGGCAGGGCAGACTGATCGAATACCAAAGGCATTCCATATTCTCTCACTTATGATCGTGTCTTTGATGAAGAACCTTGGTCTCCCCTGAATTCCTTTCTTTCCTCCTCAAACATTTGTTTTTCTTTCTTTGCATCAAAATTTTGTGTCTTCTTTGCAGCTCTCCTGACTCTTGATTCTGTTGTAGTCTTTCGTGGGGTCACTCTGTCTTCTACTGTGACAGTGCCTCCTCTAATGATAATAGTGCCTCTAGGGTCCTCTCCACGAGGTTCAGCGTATATAAATTGCACTTGCAGGTTCTTTTGAGGTCCTTGTCTCTCCTGAATCTTAGCTAGCATCACAGGACAATCTTCTATAACATGTTCGAATGAACTGCAGTAGCTGCAAGTAGTACAAGGGTTCTGACAGTACCTTGCTAAGTGTCCTGGTTGCACGTAGTTATAACAGATGATTTGTCCTCATCCCTGACCCATACCTCCTCCTTGTCCTCTTCCTCTGAATCCACCACGAGGGTTGAATTTTCCTCTTCCTGAAGAATTATACTGTGTAGTGTTTCCTTCTTATTGTACTTCGCCTTGAATTTTGTATATATCCCTTGACCTTTCATGCATGAGTTCATAAGCCCTACAATCCCTATCATCATGCCCCATGGACTTACAGAATGTGCAATACAAAGTTTTGGGTGTCTAAACATATTTTTTAATGTAATATCACTCACCTGGGCGATGTCTATTTCTGCATACCTCGCACCAGGGTAGGGTGACTTGCTTCAAAGGCTCGGAGCTCCAGAGGCCAAGTATTCATGAAATAGGGGACAATGCTCCTTGTCATGGCCTTCTGATTTGCATCTGACACACCATATGTCTTCTCTTTTATCTTTTCCCTTGTCTTTCTTCATATCTTCGACCTGCAGAGACAAACTAGTTAGCTAACTCAAGATTTGACTCATACCTGAGTTGGATTCTCCCATAGGGATGATTATAACTTCATGGTGATCTCCAACGCCTCAGCCTGCGAAGAAATATTTTGTTGCATCAGAGGAACTCTAATGTGTGGTAAGAGGGCAGCAATGAACCATTCCTTATTCTGCTCATGTGGTATTTGAAAACTCAGATGGTCTGTCAAAGTCTTAAATTTTTTATCGAACTCCCACACAGGTTCAACTATTCTCTTCTTGATTTATTTTAGTTCTGTAATGCCCTGTGATTCTGACTTAGGTTTCTTGAATTCAACAATTAGAAAAGTCTTAATGGCATTCAGTGAATCAGGTGTAGCGCCTTGGACAAATTTCATGTACCAGCTCAGTGTGCGATCTCTTAGGGTAGTACTGAATTGAGCTCATTTGACAGCTTCATCAGTGATATTCTTAATCCTCCACACGGCTTCACAGAGAAACTAGTGTTGTTCAGGGTCTTCAGATCCATATCCTCTAAAGGTGGGTAACCTCATCTCATCTGCCATAGATCTTCCTAGGTTTCCTGACTGGGTATGTGGTGGACAACCACTAATAGTGCTCTGAACGCTCTGGTGACTTTGATTACTCTTATTTCTTAACATTGTTGAATCAACAGGAGGAATAATAGTACTTACTTCAATAGTCTGTGCAGTTCCTGAAGTTCCTGGATTTTTCCGGCGAGGTTCCTCACCTTTCCCTTCCTCTTCCCTAGCGGGTTCTGGATGCTCTTCGTCCGTCATATATGTCTCTTCTCCGCTGTAGAATCCCTCATCCCCATGGTTCTCCTTAAACAGATTTGCAAGAGGAACTTCTCTAAATGCTCTCCCATTGCGCGTATGTACAACCTCTATGTCACTTTTGTTGTCCGAGCTATTGAACATTAGCCTTTTCGAATCCGACCAACTACTGTATCTTCAATATGTTCTTCTCATGCAATAGCATCTTGATTCTCAACTTTAGAAAGTGTAAAAAATTTCCTCTGGGTCCCTTGAAGAAATATCTCTCGGCTTGCCTATATGGTTCTACTCTGTCAACAACAAACTCGGTGTTGTACCCTCCAATGGTGCTATAAAACCAGTGATCTACTTCTTGTGACATAGAGTTATCGACTCTCTTGACCTTCTAGATCAACGTCGAGGTCCAAACCATAGGAGGTCTAGATCTGATCTAAAA
>SNQJ01S0011527.1:70713-88910 GCA_010110895.2 Picea sitchensis
CATATAGCTCCTGATGGATTCCTCCAAATAAAATATCGTGTATATAGGTAAAGATATATCTTCCTAACCAATCCTCTATACTAAGATTAGGGTTCTTGTTCTGGGCTTCAACGAAGTCCTTTTCTTTATCTTCTATCCACTTATGAATCTATGTCTTTGATGGAAACCACCTTGACATTCCCTCAAGAAGATTCATGTCCCAGCAACGGAACCATCTGTTGGCACAGGGGCAGACCCAGGGTTCAGCTCCAAGAGAAAACCAACAAGCCCTAACTATTGGCCCTTTTGGCAACACCTGCAAGGCAGATGCAGTATCACCCGAAGAAGTTATGGGGGGGTTGCAGGACAAAGATATCTACAACCAAAGGGAATATCAAGTAGATCGAATACAATAACAACACAACATTCAGATATCACTTACAAGCTTATATCTACTCCGCACAACTATCTATCAGATCTAAAACAGTAATGTAATAGCAGTATATCAAAGGACAAAGAACAGAGCATCAATCACACACAACATAAGATATACGTGGTTCACCCTCTTTTTAGCGCTATGTCCACAAAACTATGCTTTATAATATATTAAGATGAAGCATACAGTTCTTGTCTATGCTCTCAGCTAGCAGATCTTCTTTCTTCTCCTCTCTGTCTCTCCCCTTCCTGCGCACCCAACTATAGGACTGATCTCCGCACCCAGCTGGAGATCTTACAAGACTAGAAGGCTCTTACACTTAGCACTTCTCTCTCACACAACAATAATCACTCATGTTAATAACAAAGCTAGAATGAACCCTCTTCCATCATCTAGGTTCTTATTTATACATTACAATAGCTCACTGACATTCTTAGGTGGATACCTAAGTGTCAAAGCCCTAGATAACAAAACCCTAGGTGTCTAAAACCCTATGTCAACTTGACCCGCGTTTTCAGGGCTTCGCCAGCCTATCTTTCCTTCCTTCTCACGCAGTGCTCCAAAGCATCCAACCGTGGATTTTTTCGCTTTTTAATCTCTCATCCTCGATCTCCTCATCCAATGATTTTCTTTCTCTTACTTGGCTCCATCTTTTCTGCTCTTTTTCTCGCTTCGACCCAGTAACAGTCACTGTGTCTTCCGCGCAATTCACATTTTGCCTTTTCTACCTTAATCTTCGCTTACTTCCATACCCAAGGGCCAACAACACAAATCTGAACCATCAGTTCAGACAATATCGTCAAGATCACGAGATCTACGATCCCATAGTATTTCGAGGATAGGATTTGCGCGGACTTTAAAATGTTGAGGGCAGGCTGAGATCCAGATCGTGGTTTTTCCAAGAAGACACGTGGAGGTTCGAGGAGAATTTCAGGCTAAAAGGAATTTTGATCCCAAACAGTTGTTGACCGCGCCTGAGATCGTGTGGTCACAAGGAGGCACCGCCCAAGGTCATATCAAGAGGGGGCTCATTAGAAAAAGAGCTAATGCTCATTACTCTGAGATTTTGCAGTAGAGAAAAAGGGAAGGTCGCGGGTGCTATCATACCTGCACCAAGAAGCCAAAAGGGCCTGTGTTTAGATACAGAAGGGAACCATTAAGGTTCTAGAGAGTCATTGGACTCAATAATCAGAGATCCTTGACTGGGAGGTCGTGTAGCCCTACGGGCAAGTAGGGGGGTTGTAGCAGGTGGTATCAGATTTGATATTGAGTTTGTTTGCAGACAACAGACAAAGGAGAAAGGAGATGAATTGATATCATTTGTGGTATCAAGAAAATTTGATTTCTGTTTGTAGGTGACGCAGTGGAATCATGCCACCTAGAAGGCATAGAGCGAATGTATAAATGGAAGAAGAAATGAGGTGACTCTGAATGAGACTGGACTCCATGGAAACAACGTAGAGGAGAGCACCAGACACTAGAGATATCAGTGAAGTTGAGGGTGAATAAGAAGAGGTCGAAGAAAATGTAGCAGAGGATGCTGCACAAGATCGCTTAATAAAAGTTGTTTCAAAGATAGGAGCCAGAGAAAGAATAGGTGTACCAATGTATGAAGGAAATTTAGAAGTTGAAGAATTGTTGGATTGGGTACGTGCTATGTACAAATACTTGGATTATGAAGATGTCAAAGAAGACAAGTTGGTGAAGCATGCAGTGACAAGACTGAAGGGTCATTCAACGCTATGGTGGGATGAACTGCAAGCCAAACACAAGAGCAATGGTAAGTAGAAAATTAAAAGCTGGGATACGATGGTAGCTCAGTTGAAAGCCAAATTTATCCCGAAGGACTATCAAATCAATTTTTTCAGGATATTGCAGAACCTGAGACAAAATAGCTTATCAGTGAAGGAGTACACTAAGGAATTTTACAGACTGAACATCAGGGATGGACAGAAAGAGAATGAAGATGAAAATACAGCTAGATACATCAATGGGCTGAGATATGAAATACAAGAGTAGATCAACATGATGTATGTTAGTAAAGTCAAGGAGGCTTATCAAGCAGCCTTCAAAGATGAAGAAAAAATTGCCAGGAAATAAAGAAAATGAAGCATAGGTAAGGGAACCAGCTGATAAAAGTTCCAGAAGACGAAGCATGAAGCTGAAAAACAACATAGTCACCATGAGAAAGGTGGAAGTTCTAGAGAAGGACAACATGGAGGAAGAATTTTTTTTTCTAGAGGAAGAGGAAGAGGAAGAGCAAGAGGAGGCGTAGTTAAATGTTATACATGTGGAAAACCAAGGCACAAATCCTGGGAATGTCTTGAGAGAAAGAACGAAGGAGGAGGTGAAGCACACATTGCTGAAGCATAGAAGCATGTGGAATCAGAAGCAGCAGAAGGAGGGAAGGACCTCATGATGAGGAAGATTCTTCTTAAACTAGGGAAGGAACCAGAGGAACCAGTTCAACGAACAAGTCTGTTCATAACTGCTTGCAAGGTGAAAGACAGATTTTGCAAGGTAATCATAGACAATGGGAGCACTGACAATTTAGTATCCACAGAGATGGTGGAGAAGCTGGAGTTGAAGACAACTGCACATCCAAACCCATACAAGGTATTGTGGTTGCAAAAAGGACATCAAGTAATGGTAAGTCAACAATGCCAAGTTGAATTTAAAATAGGAGGTTATAGGGATGAAATATTATGTGATGTAATTCCTATGGATGTCTATCATATTTTATTGGGGAGACCATGGAAGTTTGATCGAAAAGTTATTCATGATGGAAGAAAGAATACTTATACCCTAGAAAAGAATGGTAGAACACATATGTTGTTACCAATAGAATACAAAGAGAAAAAGAGGGAAGCTATTTTGAGTATACTTCTCATGAATGGGAAGGAACTCTTGAATGAAGTCAAGAAGGAGAAATAAATGAAATTTGTTGTAGTGAGGAAGCCTAGAGTTATCCTTACAAATACTTACGTGGAATATTTTCCTGAAGAAATACATAAACTGTTAGAAAACTTTCTTGACATAGTAGTGGATGAGTTACCTCACTCATTGCCACCCATTAGGAGCATAAGCCATCACATTGACCTTATTCCAGGAGCTAGTTTACCAAACAAAGCAGCTTATAGGTTTACACCTAGAGAGAATGAGGAAGTCAAAAACAAAGTCCAAGAGTTGTTGGATAAATGTTTAGTTAAGGAAATCATAAGCCCATGCGTAGTACCAACTGTGTTAAGTCCAAAGAAGGATGGAGGATGGAGAATGTGTATAGATTCCAAAGCCATCAACAAGATAACCATTAGGTATAGATTTCCTTTACCAAGGATGGATGATTTGATGGATTGTTTGAGTGGAGAAATCTATTTTTCCAAGATAGACTTGAAGAGTCCATACCATCAAATAAGAATGAGAGAGGGAGATGAATGGAAAACAACGTTCAAGACAAATGAAGGATTGTTTGAATGGATGGTCATGCCATTTATGAGATTGATGAATGAGGTATTGCAATAATTCATAGGAAAAATTTTCATAGTATATATGGATGACATACTAATATTGAGTAAGACAAAGAGAGAACACTTAAGACATCTGACAGCAGTAATGGAAAATTTGCAGTAGGAAAAATTGCTGGTAAATCTGAAGAAAAGTTCATTTATAAAGACATAACTCATATATTTGGGTTTTGTGATCTCTTCAAATGAGTTGAAGATGGATCCTGAAAAGGTGAGAGCAATCAAAGAATGGCCATCTCCAAGCAACATATTCGAGGTAAGAAGTTTCCATGGGTTAGCAAGATTTTATAGAAAGTTTATCAGAAATTTCAGTGGTATGTGTGCACCCATGTTGGACACTGTGAAGAAGAAACACAAGTCTTTTAAATGGATAGGGGAACTGAAAAAAAGTTTCAAAGTGTTGAAGGAGAAGATTACAGAACAACCAATTCTAGTCTTACCAGATTTTGGAAAAACATTTCAAGTGAGATGTGATGCAAGTGGATTAGCTATTCGAGCAGTCTTGAGTCAGGATAATAGGCCAGTTGCTTATTTCAGTGATAAGCTGAAAGACGCCAAGTAGAAGTATTCCACATATGACAAAGAATTTTATGCAATGATTCAAGCTTTGAAGAAGTGGAGACATTATCTAATTCCTAAAGTATTTGTCTTGTACAATGATAATAAAGCTTTGCAATTTATTATTAGGCAAGAAAAGTTGAATCAGAAGCATGCAAAATGGGTAGAATTTATGAAAAAACTTACTTTTGTTATTAAGAACATTGTTGGAACTGCTAACAAAGTTACAGATTCTTTGAGCAGGAGGAGTTTGATTGTATAGGAATTCCAAGTGGAGACCTTAGGGTTTGAACACCTCAAGGAGATGTATAGAGAAGATGCGGATTTTAAGGAAGCTTATGAGGCATGCAAGAATCCTTTGTTGGGAGACAAAAACCCATGGATTGAATATTTGATCAGGAATCCAATTATTAATACCGAAATGCTCAATGAGATATAACCTGCTAAAAGAGAAACACAACGGAGGATTAGATGGACATTTTGGTCACGATAAGAAATTTGCACAGCTGATCAATTCGTATTATTGGGTGAGCATGAGAGCATAGGTGAAAAGGTTTGCGAACAAATGAAGAATTTGTCAATATGAAAAAGGAAGAAAAAAAAACACTGGTTTCTATCATCCATTACCAATTCTAGAGAGGCCATGGGATGCAATCAGTATGGATTTTGTTTTGGGATTGCCTAGAACTCAAAAAGGGAGTTATTCCATATTTTTTGTGGTGGATAGATTTTTAAAAATGGCACATTTCATACCATGCCAGAATACAAATGAAGCTACACACATAGACAATTTGTTTTTCAGATAAGTAGTGTGACTACATGAATTTTCGAGGAGCATAGTCTCAGACGGGGACACCAAATTTGTAGGACACTTTTGGAGGACACTATGGAAAAGGATGGGGATGAACGTATCCTTTAGTTCAACATATCACCCTCAGACAGATGGACATACTGAAGTAGTGAACAAAAGTCTGGGAAACTTATTGAGAAGTTTAGTCACTGAGCAAGGTCGACAATGGGATCAGATTCTAGCACAAGAAAAAATTTCATTCAACAATTCAGTGAATAGGATCACAGGAAAAAGTCCATTTGAAATTGTGTATGGTATACATCCAAGAGGGATTACAGAGTTGAGAGATCTGAATCAAGATGAGTTCAGAAGTGCTGGAGCAGAGGATTTTGTAGTAGAAATGAAGAAACTCCATGATAGAGTCAGAGAGCAACTACAGAACAACAGCCAAAACTACAAGAGGTGAGTTGATCAAAAGAGGAGAGAAGTTCAATTTGAATTTGGAGATGAAGTTTTAGCTCATTTGAGAAAAGAAAGGTTTCCAAGAGGAACGTACAACAAGTTAAAGATGAAGAAGATAGGACCATGCAGGATTCTCATAAAATTTGCAGCCAATGCTTATGAAATTGAGTTGCCAGACAATGTTGGGATATCACCAATATTCAATGTTGTAGACCTATATTATTACAGGAGAGATGAGGCAGAGGAATCATATGATTAGAAAGAATTCTAGTGGGAAGAACAATTTCCCACAGCAAAAAAACCTCAGATGGAGAAAATCATTGAACAGAGAGATGGAAAGAAGACCAGGAGGAAGACATATCTTGAATACTTAGTGAAGTGGAAAGATCATCCAATGGAAGATGCAAGTTGGATCACAGAACCTGATATTTTGAAGCATGGAAATACAGTGCAAGAGCTCATGGACAGGAGTCCATGAAAATTTTAACCAGAGGAGTATGCTGCAGGAGCATCGCCTCCAAAGTCAAAATGCAAGCGTGAAGGCAAAGGAACAACATCTCAACATGACAGATTTTCAAATAAGAAATTAACTCAGAATTAAATTGAGTTGTTGAGATATTTTTGAAAGCAACATTTTTAAATATGTCGTGTTTGTAAAGTCATGAAGGACTGTAAGGGTTTGCAGATATTGATTGTTGACTCTTATCTGGCAATAACTGTTAGTTATTGTAATAGGACAAAGTAGGTAACCGCTAAGAGTTTGATAGGATAGGTTGCGCAGATAGGATGATGAGAGCTCATGGAGCCGGTCCTTAGATAGTTTGTTGTTGCATTGTAAAAGTAGCGTGAGATTATGAGATTAGGAGATGATGAGATAGAGATCAAAGAGATCAGCAGAACAAAGTAGAGTAGAAGAAATACTATGTAATTTGTTTTCATGAATGAATAGAACAGACAAAATTGTCCCAAATCCATGGACTGTGTTCATATTAATGTGTGATTGAATGAATGCTACATTCTGTATATTTTCTTTAGTTTATTTAATTCATGTATGATTGTTCGAGAGGTTGATTGTATGAGTTTGTGGCGAAACTGGATGATTTTCAATTGTTTCTCTTCTGACACTCGCATGTAAGGTGTGCATCTCGAACGCAAAGAGTGCATCAATTGAGTCTCAGAGTGACTCAGAGAAGTTTAGGGAGAACAAAGGAAACTTATACCAAGTGCAAGGTATGCACAACGTCAAAGAGCGACCAAGTGTCAAAGAACCTAAAACAGAGGAACGCCAGGTGGGCGAGAAGAATTTCTTTCCAAGAAACCCTTCGATCTGAGTTATTGAAATCTTGAGAATGCAAGGTGTGCGTGGGGAATCAAAATCATTTTAAGGACAATGCTCATAAGGGATAACACTTTCATAAGTGGTGACAAGATCCAAGAGTCAGATTCAAAGGAGGAGAAAAGGTTCAAAACCTTTGAACACTTAGAAAATCCTCTAAGTCAGAGAGATTTGAAGCTCAGGAGGAGGAGCGAAAGTGGTCATTGAATCACAGTGAAACAAATCAACAATCGTCTGATCAGAGTAAGGTGCACAAGCCTTAGTGCTTCGCACACTCAGGAGAGTGAATTCACCAAGGGTTGAGAACTGATATTTTCGAAGCCCGAAGAGCCGAAAACCCGAAGTAGAATCTCAGTCGTCGGATCACAGGAACAGATCTAAGCCATCAGATTGTTCAGGGTAAAATTCAAGCGTCGAAACGCCAGAGTGGATTTGAGCCATTAGATACCGTGAGTCTAGGAGGAGGCAAGTTTGAAACTTGAGATGTCTGAAGCGTGGAGAGTCGAAGGGCCAAAGCAAATCTAGACTGTTGGATCCAAGAGGACACGTGCCGACAGGTCGGAAGATCCAGAGGAAGGCGAAGATCGAAGTGTTGAAACAACCAAAGACCGAAGAGTCGAAGAGTTGAGAGTTGTCAATATATAAGTGGACACTTGTCAACAGATTGCAAGCTCCGGGTAAAGTTGTTGTGGAGTTTCAGTTGAGAACCAAGATTGTCGAACCCTGAAGATCCAAAGTGATTCAGAGTCATCGGATCTAGGAGAGACATGGAATATATCCATGCACTCCAGGTAAAGTCCCGAAGTAATCCTCGATTGTTAGATCAAGAGGACACACGACATAAATCTGCATACTTCGCGGGGAGAGAAAAGTTGAGAGTTGAAAAGTCCAAAGTCTGGGTATGTGAAGGGATCGCAGCCATTGATCCAAGGAGGACACGCGTCAGTGGATTAGAGTCTTCGGATAAAATTCTAAGAAGGAAAGGGTTGAAGTTTGAGCACTCCGAAGTTCGGAGTTCTGAAGTGATCAGCAATGTTGATTTCACAGGACAGGTGTCCACAGATCGTCAGCTCCGGGGGATTGGAGTATAGAAGAGAGTTGGGTTTAAGATTTCAAAACCTTGAAGTTTGGAATTGCAAAGAGATCACATCCGTTGATCTCAAAGGGACAGATCTGGTCCGTAGATTTGAAAGGCAAAGATCCGAACCGTTATTTCAAGCAATATTGTCAAGATCACTAGATCGATGATCCCGTATTATTTCAGGGACTGGATTTGCGCGGACTTTAAAACGTCGAGGGCGGGCTGAGATCCAGACTGTGGTTTCTCTAAGAGGACACATGGAGGTTCGAAGAGAATTTTGGGTTGAAAAGCAGTTTGATCCCAAACCACTCTTGACCACGCCCGAGATCGCATGGTCACAAGGAGGCACCGCCCAAAGTCATATCAAGAGGGGGCTCATCAAAAAAAGAGCTAACGCTCAGTACTCTGAGATTTCGCAGCAGAGTGAAAGGGAAGGTCGCGGGTGCTATCAGACCTGCACCAAGAAGCTGAAAGGGCCTGTGTTTAAATACATGAGGGAACCATTAAGGTTCCATAGAGTCATTGGACTGAAGAATCGAAGATCCTTGACCGGGAGGTCATTTATCCCTACGGGTGAGTAGGGGGGCTGCATCAAATATGCATGTAATTGTTCCCAGATAATAAAGGAAATGAATGGAAAGATGCTTCCTTTATACTTAATTGAACATCTGCCACCTATAAAGAGGTGGGACATTGTTTTATATTGTTATGACATGTGACCTGCCAGCCCAACTTAACGGCCATGATGGCTTCCTCTTAGCAATAGCCCCCTTGTGGGGATGAACCAACCCACAAGAGGCGAACATGTCACATGGGGGAATCAAACCTTGGTAGGGTAATAACAAGACCCTGCTTTCACCTACTTGGCAAATGTAAAGATCCGTGCAATTTTTTTTGTTGATTTCTCCCTTAATTTTTTGTCATGAACCATTTGTCAATATTTTGGATGCCAATATTTTATACAATAGTAAAGAAGTAATGACAACAAATTAATTGACAACAAATTTAATATCCTAATATATATCAGCAAAACAATATTTGAGACTGATCTTTTATTGCTAGTTTTAAGAGGGAATACATACACAACAGTCAACTTACAAATTATTTAGATATGACCTTGCTTAATGATGCTTGTTACAGGTCTTATGTAAGAGAGTTCAGATGCTATAGAATTGCTGAGAAGTTGAATCATTCCCCTCTTGGCCACTACAAATGCTTGGGTTGTCACCTACAAGCCCACACGAATGTTCTTCCAGGAATACGTCCTCTTATTAATAGAAAACTCGCCCCACTAATAGGGATATCAGTTATAGGTAATGGGTATTACGCCCAACATCAAAGAATAAACCCAATCGATGATGATAACTCAGACCATATGTGAGATTTGTTGCCCCACACATACAATTCGACCTTGCATAAGGAAAAATCGGCCATAGAAGAGCCACTAACCCAACAAATGTGAGATTCGACCCCCAAGTCTGATACAAACGTCCAACAGTCACCAATACTCCCGGTGGGATGATAAATTGTTGGCCAATTACTCAAATCATTCCCCAATGCTCCCAATACTCACCCAACAAGAGGCCACGAGTAGAATAATGTTGCCTCTCTAACTTATTTGCGCCCAACAATCACAAAAGGCACCCAGAGAGAGAAGACTTGAAGCACAAGGAAGAATACATACTTCGTCTATCACAACACACCATTAAAGAGGCATCCACGGCTCATGGAAGGTTTGTGAAAATAAGATTCGTGGGTACTGAATATTTGTAGGTGGTAATCATTTTATTTTCTATGGAGCTTAAGCATTTTCAGGTTTTCTTCAACCGAGTAAGAGGAACGACATTCTTCCAGAGGCATATGGCACTTGTTACATAAGTCACAACCACAAGCTATAGGAGGGATCCCGGTGACAAACCATGAACATAACATAAAAGAAGGGTGAAATACCTCTGAAAATTCCCATGGTCAAAAAATAGGGCGAAATACCTCCGAAAAATTCCATGCTTCAGAAAATTAGGGCGAAGGGAGGATCCGATTCGAATTTGACAGGGAGAAAATATATTTCCCTGCTCTCCTCTCAAAAATACCAGTGGGAAAAAGGTTTTTGATATAATATTTTTAAAATAAATTTGGGGCTATATATATTGAAATCCTTCAAAAACTTCTATAGAAATAATTTGCCCAATCAAAATTTGATACCCTTTAATTTCGCCCATAAAATTTTCTATGTTTGTTTAGTAGTTGCAACACTCTCTTGGAGGCCTATAAAAACTCTCATCTTCATTCCAATAATCTTCAATACCTACAAAAACACCCATCTAGGTGATTTTTTTCCTCTTTCTCTTTGATCCATCTTCAACTCTTTGGTTAATTACCTCATCAAAGGAATGATGATGAATCAACCATAGGTTATTTACTTTCCTTTACTATTTTGTAGTTATCACTTGACCGTTGTTGAGACATAATAAAAATATCCTAATTAACCTACAACCATGGATTAACATAATCAACTATAAACTCTAATTAATCTAGTGGACTTTATCCGTTCTTTTATCTATCTCTTTTCTCACCCTAGGGTTTCTTGATTTTTCCCTAAAACTAAGTGGTTATTCCACTCTCTCCTTCCTCTTTGTGGTAGTGTGAATCCATTCAATTGCTACAATTCCCTTGTCATATTATATTTTTTGAAGCTTTATTATGTATCAATCTTGGTAATAATGGCTCTATACTTAAAGAATATCTAAGTTTGGTCTTCACGATAATTTTGTATTAGGAATTAAAACAAGGTTCTTTGATATTAAATTGATCTGTATTCTACTGGGAAAGTTAATTTTTCCCATATAAATCAGTATGGATTCTCACTATGTTTGATTGTCTTTGCAATTATTCATATTTACTCGATGAAAATAAAACAATTTAAAAAAAATTGATCACACACATACAATTCTACACAATACACATATTTTTTGAACTAGAGAAACCTTCCTCACCAGGAATAAAACTCTAATATGATATTGATCTATAATAGGTACAATGCTTACAATCATTTTTCTTCTAACTTCTAGAAAGTAAGCAATTAACTTGCAAAGCGTTTTAGGAAATCTTGGAATTCTCATACAATGGCCTCAAATCTCTTCTATTGCACTTTCTCTCTTGACTATTTTTTCTTACAAACCTTCAACTTTCCTTTTGGTTTCGTATATGTGCTTCCCTGTTGTTGGCATGCTTGCGATTATTTAAAGGAACTCCTCTAACGTCTCAACTTCTTCCTTTTATGCCTTTTCCATTTAAGATTCAATTACATGTGGTTTGGTTACTTGCCAATTTGTTATCATCCTTTCTTGGGAGTTTTAAAATGCTCTTCAATTTTTGGTGAACACCTTCTTGTTGGAAGCTACACATGTGTTGATGCCATTTTTGATGCAAAGTCAACATAGAATAATGGGGTGGTTATATATTCTAAGGTGGATTACGTATCATGCCTAAGTTACATTTGGCTCATTTTCCTTCCCTTCTCCTTTTGTTTTCTTACAAATCTTGCAAAATGAAAGTCATGTGGAGTGCATAAGTGTGGAGGGGTGAACACGCCATCCTCCATTTTCCACATTCTTTCTTCTACATGATGACATCGGTATGAAGGGTTAGTCACATCATACTTTTATCCTACATAAACAAGTCCTAGATGCTTAGACTTTGCATGCTTGGGATCTCTTCTTGCATCAAATACTCAAGCAAGAATACTTTTGGAAAATTGAAGTCAATAATTATTTATTTAGATTGTGCTAGATTTCAACATGTCCTAATTTTTTAATTCATTGGTGTCATACTTCAACAAAAGAAAAAGGCATAAAAATTTCCAAAAGTTTAGCCTTTGCCCTTTTTTATTCTTCAATTTGATATCAAGTTAGTTTCTCAAGATAAAAAATGAAAAAATAACAAAACTAATTGGTAGTGCTACATTGTTGATATGGATACATGCATGACTAAGAAGTCAACTCTTCCAATGCTAGTTTCCTCACCTAATTGACCCTTTGGTAGGGTGAAGAGGAGGCAAGATTCATATAATTTAGACTAGGAAAGGAACTAGTCCTTTTGACCAATGAAGATGATGCAATGCAATTAGCACTTTTTGAGACTTGGTCATTCACAAATCAATGGGATGAATTGAAATAAGGAAGAAAAAGAATACCTTGTGAATTTGTAAATCCTTAGTTCAAGATTTTAGAAAAATACATCTTTTTAAATATGGTAGAGAAATGATGCCAATATGTGACCCTAGACATGCAAAGTTGTAATTAAACATTTAGATTCATATAGATTTTTGGGGTAAAGTTGAATATCTAACTTTGAAACTATCTACATTTTATATAAAGATAAAAGTGTTTAATATTGTTGTATTCTAAATATATAGGTGATAATAATAATAATAATAATAATCTATTTTTAAGGTCACGGCCAAGCTAGACACCAAATTGGTGTATGAGACCACCTCCGCCCAACGATTTTACTAGTAAAGTCTATGAAGGTATACATACCCTACCCCCCTCTGGATTTGAACTTGTGACCTCTTAAGAGGAAACACATGTTCTTAACCATTAGGCCCACTCAGGTATATATAGAGTCATGTACATATTTTTCTTTTGTTAATTTTTCTTAAATTTTTTCATTTTAGTGATTTAGGGATGGTTTTGTCTAGCTATTTTATCAAATGGTTCTTTTAGCCGAAATCCGGTGATATAAATTTATACGAATCACTATGTTTGGTTATTCAGAATTCATTTTTGAATGCAAAAATGGATTTAACATACTAAAAAACTTTTGGGGCAATCTAAATATACAAAAATAATCACTCAAATCTACGAATCTAACAATTTTTGTCTCGATTTTGAGCAAATGTCCCTTGAAAAAATCATCATTTAGTAGAACCTTTAACATAAGGCTTAGGAATTTTCATTTTTAGTGATTTAAGGATTGAGCAATATATGGTTTAAAAAAAACACAAACGAAAGAAAACAAGAAATCGTAAATAAACGATGTATTGTTGCGCCATGTATTGATGCGTTTGAACATTTACTAACATTCCTGGAGTCTATAAGATGTTTTAGTGGCATTTATCCATAGTAGATGTGTAATTCAAAATTATTTTAATAAAATATCCGTAAAAGAGATTGATTTTTCCTTCTTTCGATAAAGAGTGAGCATGTAGGTTTACGCGAGTAATGACTCTCGAATGTCGAAGTTCCGAAGTAGATCGCAGTCATCAATCGGGAAAGATGTGTGGCGCTCGATCCATAACTTCGGGTACGGAGTACTTCGGAGGAGAAAGGTGTTGGAGTTTTTGAAACCCCCGAAGCCCGAATAGCCAAAGTGATTTGTAGTCGTCGATTCATGGGAGACACACTTCGATAGATCGCTAACTTCGGGTGAAAACATTTCAGGAAAAAGTGAGTGTGGAGAGGTAGAAACTCCCGAATGTCGAAGTCTTGAAGTAAGCCATGATCGTTGATCAAGAAAGAGTGCGGTGCTCGATCCATAACTCCGGGTACGGAGTACTTCGGAGAAGAAAGGCATTGGAGTATTTGAAACCCTCGAAGCCCGAATAGCCGAAATGATTTGTAGTCGTCGATTCGTGGGAGACACGCGTCGATAGATCGCTAACTTTGGGTGAAAGAATTTCGGGAGAAAGTGAGTGTGGAGAGGTAGAAACTCTCAAACGTCGAAGTCCCGAAGTAAACCATGACCGTTGATCAAGAAGGACGTGTGGCATACGATCTTTAACTCCAGAAGAAAACGCTCCGGGAGAAAAAGGTCGTAGAAACATCTGAAGTTCCCGAATGCCGAAGTCCCAAATGAAACTAAGTTGTCGATTTACAACGGACATGTGGTGCTTGATCAAGAACTTTGGTTACGGAGTACTTCGAGAGGAAAGGTTGTGTGAGCGTTCGGGGACTCCCGAAAGCCGAAGCCTCGAAGTGAATCAGGACCGCCAAAACCCCCAAGGACACGCGGCGTCGGATGGTTCACTTCGGAGGATTAGTACTTTGGAGGTTTTGTGAGGAGGTGCTTCGAATTCCTCCGAAGCCCAAAGGCTCGAAGCCATTGATGGTCGTTGATCTTGAGGGAGAATAGGAATCGTCAATCTTTTCGCGCCAGTTCAGAACTTCGCCACTTCAGAGTTCGGAGGAATTAACGTGTGATGAATAAAAAATTCCCAAAGTTCTGAAGCGCTGGAATAGACGCCTGTGGCCTTGGCATTTGGCCATAGCCTGTGGTCATATGCGATGGTCGCCGAAGAAAAGGGACTCATATGCGATGGTCGCCAAATAAAAGGGGCTAGGCCCCGATTTCCAAATTAGAGACCATGGATAGAGGATTTGATTTTGAAAGGAGATCAAAAATTTTACGCCCTGCCATGAGTATGTTACATATGCAGAGTTGGTCACATCATACTTTTATCCTACATAAACAAGTCCTTCATTTTCCACATTCCTTCTTCTACATGATGACATCATGCAAAATGTGGAGGTATGGAGTGTTGGTCACATCATACTTTTATCCTACATAAACAAATCCTAGATGCTTAGACTTTGCATGCTTGGGATCTCTTCTTCCATCAAATACTCAAGCAAGAATACCTTTGGAAAATTGAAGTCAATAATTATTTAGATTGTGGTTGATTTCAACATGCCCAAACTTTTGAAGGCATTGGTGTCATACTTCAACACAAGAAAACAAAATAAGAAAATTCTCATTTTTACTGATTTAGGAATTTTAGGGATTTCAGGGATCTCATTTTTAGTGATTTAGTGATTTCAGGGATTGAGCAAAATATGGTTTAAAAAAACACAAAAGAAAACAAGAAATCGTAAATAAACGGTGTATTGTTGCGTTTGAACATTTACTAACATTCGTGAAGTCTCTAAGATGTTTTAGTGGCATTTCTCCATAGTAGAATTGTAATTCAAAAATATTTCAATAAAATATCCGTAAAAGAGATTGATTTTTCCTTCTTTCGAAAAATATGAATGAAAAAAATTCACAGTTCCCGTTATATAGGAGAGCAAGAAAGAAACTAAACTCACCCGGAAGGAACTGTTGCTTAAAACCGCGCTTACTGATTTTTCTTTTACAAATTACAACCACGGCGACCAGCACCACCGAAATAACCGCACCACCAATGATCAATCCCATAATTTTAGGCTGACCTTTTCCTGCAGCAATTAACAATGGGCATGACTGAAGTGAATTAGCAAATGACTGAGATTTTCCCAGTAATCTAAATCTGCATAACAATATTACCTTCTGTCGTCCTTGATGGACCACTTCCAGTTGAGGGTGAGAGCAAAGGGACACCATCACCGTAAAACTTTTCCCTCCCTAAACGAAGCATGCAGTTCTCATTATAGGCTTCTCCTTCGATAGTTCCGGATGGACAGCTGAAATTTCTGTAGGCAATGTTAAGGCACTGACTACACTGACTCGTATTAAGGTCTCTCCAACATTGAGCCAAACTATAAATCCCACTGTCATTAAAAGTACTGTAACCCACATTACTGGAGATAGCATTCTCCGTAACCGCGGTCAAAACAGAGGCAGTATTCCATTCAAAACTCCTTCCATTTGCAGCTGTGCCGTTTATTTGATGGCCATTGCACCATCCGGTAATTCCATGTCCCAATAAATCTAATTGTGAATAGAAGTTGAGAGTGTCATATCTCATAAAGCATCCCACGAGAATGATCCATCCGTATCTCGATGGACCACAGCTTGCAAGGAGATTCTTTGTAGCTTCTGAAGCGCATGCCCGACAGGTAGAGGCATTGAGGTCTCCCCTGCACTGAGCAAGACCGTACATCTTATCTCCCTTCTTTCCATAACTTGAAATATTGTAGCCCGTCTTGTTAACGTTCTCAACCAATGAATTCAGAACCATCTTCAAGTTTCTTTTCAAAGCACTTCCATTCCTGATAGCACCACCACCGCAAGTGCTGTCTTGGACATCAGTAACATCATCGGACTGAGCTGATGTTACTTGAATCTTTGTGGCTTCTGAAGCTGATGGTGATGTTAGTAGTAAGAGCATGAAGGATATTGTAGCTAATGGAATGATATTCCTCGTGCAATTACAGACGGTGGAAGAGGCCATTCTATAATTGAGATCAATCTCTGCAATCTTAAGTTGAAAAGAGTCTGTGCTGCCTTTCTTTTATTAAGAACACAGGTACAAAGGTAAGAGAAACTTGGAGTGCCGTGTTCAAGCGGACGAGGAGGTAGATACAAGGGCGGCTTGACTTGACTTGACTTGACTCAGAACCGTCTTCAAGTTTCTTTCCAAAGCACTTCCATCCCTGATAGCATTAATACTGCAATAGCTGCCTTCGGGTAAGAGAAACTTGAGGTGCATAAAACACAGGTAGAAAGGTAAGAGAAACATGGAGTGCCGTGTTCAAGCGGACGAGGAGGTAGATACAAGGGCGGCTTGACTTGACTTTAGAATTCAATGCGGGAATTTTGTGCTGTGAAAGCGCTTTGGCATTCAAACTTGTCGAACACTCAAAACCACCGACCACCAGGAAATATCGTTCAAACATTTCTGTTTCGTCGAACTAACGGTTCTCTACTCGGAATTTCCTGCCTGCTTACTCTATAGTCTCGACAAATCTTTATAATTTTCAAAGTCGCGACTGGGATTTGTTTATTTATTTTTTATGTTCTTGGAGGACATATGGTCGTCACGACATGTCCATTAAAATCACTATAAATCCGTTAAATTCGCCCACAAACTTTACCAGGAATCTCCAAAAATTATTTATGTTATTTTCTTCATATTCGATATTCCTACATTGTCATTAGCTATTGAGAGGATGATGTAGGCCTGACGTTTTGTCATCCGCATTCATTGCATCCATTTAAGTTGGTGGCAATCGAATTTAACATGGAGGTTTTTAGTTTCTCGTTTACGGTTTCAGCGTTCACTACTCAGCAAAGCGTTAACTTGGTGGCAAGGTGGGAATAACTATGAGGGTTTTTTCGATTATTGTTTTTCTATTGAAGAGTTGGGACTACTCTCTCCTCTAGTTCTATTTCGTTTATTGGGATGTCTTATTTTGGGGGTCAATGGGGGTTATAGGGCACTTGTGTGGACCTGCTTTGCTCCATTGTAACTTTGTTTCACTTCTAGTAGCATTGTGGCTTTGCATAGTCTTGTACATTGTAATTTACTAGCACATTTGATTTATAACCAAGAGGGTTTATACATATCTTAAACGGTGCCTTGTTTTGCTAGTTGTGTAATGTTAATAGTGTCCTGCTTAAAATTTTCCACAACACTCTTCTCTAGTTTTGTTTTCTCTATTAAGGTGCCCTATTTTGGAGGTCGATGGGGGTGGCAGGCATTGCAATGAAATCATTAACTTGGTGGCATAAACAATAAACGAGAGGGAGTTAACTTGATCGTAAGTGGGCTTAACCTAAAGCTTTCTTGTTTCTCATTTAGCATTTCTTTGTTGAAAAGTTTGGACAACTACCTCCTCTGGTTATGTTCTATTTATTGGGGTGTCTTTCTATGGAGGTCGATGGAGGTGGCAAGGCATTGGTGTGGACCTACATTTCTTTTGCTGGCATTGTAACCTTGCATAGTCCTATACATTTTTATATTGTGGCCATGTTTTAATGGAGATATGTTATATTCTTTGCATGTGGAATATGCCAAGAGAAAATCGATTAATCGCATTAGTTGAGGAGGGGGGGAAGACACCCCAAAAGTTATGGGGAAGGTTTGTTTTTGGCTCATTTTTGGCATGTTTTTATGTTTTTTGACCAATGGATTTTTGACTCATTGTAATCTAATCTCAGTTAAGGGATTAGGGTTGTTATCTAATTCAGATTGACATATTAAGGTTTTTGATGTTGTGGAATACCTAAATATTTTATTGTGAATGGTCTAGTTAAATATAATGAAGAAGATAGAGGTGTGGCTCTAAGTTAGGTTGGTTTTCCTAATAAAGAGTTTCCAAGGTAAATCTTTG
>SNQJ01S0011528.1:0-29552 GCA_010110895.2 Picea sitchensis
TGTTCAGTCAGTTAACTGAAGACTAGTTGACTAGTTAACTCAACTAGGTGGCAGTTCACTCCCGTAACTGCCTGAGAGACTAGAATAGGTGGCAGTTCACTCCCGTAATTGCTGGTGTGTGTCCAGATCACTCTAGACCACCACTATGGTGACTCGGTTCACATCAAGTCGAACTCATTGAGTTATACAGAGTATATCATGTGTAAATTATTCATTATTCACAACGGTTAATGAGAATTCTTTTCATTCTTTCTCGTGTTCTTCTTCCTTCTCCAATTCTCTCTGCAAATGTGTGTATTATTGTTTAGCTAGATCTAATCTGTGCAGGTTCAACACATTTACAATTTTTAGTGGAGTGTTGCTTTGTATAGTTGGCCTTAGGTTGTGTTAGTATCACCGCTTTTGGATTGTTGATTTAGGGTGGTTGACCAACCGCTCTGCTAATCGAGAAGGACCCCTAGTCTTTCTCTTGAAAATGTGGAGCCAACTCTTAGAATGAATGGGTTTTTATAACATGGGTTCGCCAAATTCAGTGTGTGATACTTTTTTAGACATGCACAATCATGCAAGGGAAAAACCTGTGCATAAGAAAGTTATGGCCAAATTTCTTGAGGATACCAACCAAGGGATCCCTACCCAATGAGATTCTTGTGTTTTTTCCATTCTTTGGAAATGTTGGTGCCCCATAGATGACCACTTTGAACATTCCTGGGTTGAGTGTAGGACTACCAGTTTGGTTGTGGACCACTTGGAATGTATCGAATGGTCTCGCTTCTTCTTAGATAAGAAATTTATGTCATGGGAAACATATGGATGTTGATCCTTCACCTTTTACATTCGGGAATTCTAATCCTTATCCTTTTCCCTCCTCTGGTGAAAGTATAGCTACTAGTAAATAGAAGTATAAAAGGAATAGGAAGAATAAGAGAAATAAGAAAAAGTCACCAACCTCTATGAGTCATGTTGGAGACATGTTACCAGCCTCTGCTAGTCATGCTGGGGGCAAGTAATCGGCCACTGCAAGTCATGCTGGAAGCACAAGTCCAATTTATGCAAGTCATACTGGCATTAGTTTTCCAACCTATGTGATTCATGTTGGAGATAGTTCAACAACCTCTGTGATTCATGTTGAAGAAAAGAAACCAACCGCTGCAATTCATGCTGGGGGCACGAGTCTAGTCAATGCTAGTCATACTGGACAAACATCACCAACCTCTGCAATTCATGTTGGAGATAAAGACCTAGCCATTGCAAGTCATGTTGGGGGTAACCCAACAACTACTTTAATTCATGATGGGGGCATTGATACAATTGAGAAGCCTAGACGAATAGGACGTAAGCCCAAGTTCCATTGTAAGCTTTGCACATGAGGTCACCTTACTCATTTGTGCTCTATTATTGCAGTGGTATGAAGAGCGTGGTCCTTGTCTGAAGGTTCTTCTAGTTCAGAGTCATCTTCACTTTCCCAACAACTTATTCAACCAGTGGTTGATGAAGTGGTTGCACTGATGCAATCTTCAACATATCCCACTCTTCTCTTGGAGATTTACGAGTCTACCAAAATGATCTCTTCGATGCAATCTTTGGCCGATCACACTCTTCTTTTGGGGATTGATGAATATTTCGACCATGTCCTTAGAATTTCCAGTTCAATACCTTCTGAACAAGGGAGAATTCCACTCTCTTCAAGTTTTCTCCCTCCAAGTTCTAGAATGGTTTCCTTTGATTGGAATGATGTTGTTGAGTCTCTTATTCCTTCTTTTTCACCTTTCCAGATAAGGGTTAGAGTTAATTCAACTTGAATTTGCTGATGTATTGTAGATGAAGGATCCACTATAAGTATTTTATCCTCCTCATCTTGGCAAGTGTTGGGTTCTCCTAAGCTTGTGTCAGCTGCCAGTGAGTTCCCGACTTTCGACAGAAGATATAGTGAATGTTTGGGGATTATTCCTCAGTTACCTTAGGTGGGAAGACTATTCTAGTCAATCGATTAGTGGTGCTAGGCCCTTTAGACTTCAATATGATTCTTGGGCGTGATTATGTTTATGCTATGAAGGTTGTGGGGTCTACAGATATTTTGTGTGATGCATTTCCCTCACAATGGAAGAATTTTCACTATTGATCATCTTTCATTAGATAATCACCATCCTAGTTCAATTTCAGCTCAGTTTTCCCCTTTGTGTGTTCCTAGTGTTTGAGTAGACTCTTACCTTCCATGGGTGAATTATGTGGTATCTTATCCTAAGTGTTCAATTGCTTCTAAGATGGGATATTTACAATTATGTTCACCTTCACGAGACAAGGTATCGACAATTGATTAGATGTTTTATCCAATGGGGCACGGGAGCCCTTGCTTCCCCTTATTTTCTCAAGTAATATGGCGTTTCCTCTTGAATCTCATATTACTATTTGTGAGACCTTGAGCCCTGGTATTTATGTGTTGTCAAGCCCCGGTTTCATGGATGTTGAGTTTCCTTCAGACGAGGCTATCCTTGAAGCTATGATTATGGATTTTTGACGTCTTCCTGAACTGGATAATTTACAGGTTGGTTACAAAAGAAACTCTTGGCCCGATCCTAGCAATGGGTTCTACCTAGAGAACTACTATGTATAGACCGCAAGGCTATGTGGCGCTCTATACATATTTTACTTTTAGGGTTTCTTGTTTTCAATTTCGGTATCCTATAGCACATGTTTTATCAGAGGTTTTTATATTGGACTTATTAACTTATGTGTGAGTAATTTTGGTCTTATATATAGTACTTTAGAGACATCTTCTTTGGTACATTTTCGTTCCATGTCGATCCGTTCTGATAGGTAATGATCTCGAAACTGACATATAGGTTATATTTTCCCCTTCATGCATTTTTGCATTATCCATTTCTTGTTTGATTTTGCCTTAGGATTGACCCCACTGAGTTGCAACAAATAACCTTTTTTGTTGTTTAGAAGTGTTGTAATTCATGTTGTAGAGCCTACCATTCATGGGTTCCCTAGTTAGAACCTTGTTTGCAGTTTGGCGCTCATGCTGAAATACTTTCATAGGCTCGAGAGTCTTGTTTAGCCCTGCCATGAATTTGATTTGAAGCTACATATATTCTTCTCAATATTTTTCTAGCCATTACCTATGAGACTCCCTCTAACATATACTACTACATATATCAACATTTTTCGGACCCTTCAGTGGGTATTGTGTTCTTTACTGGCATATAACGTAGGTTCCATCTCACCTACATAATGCATTTATTTGTATCGATCACATATTTTTCATGGGATCCACCTCATTCATTCATGAAATTATACCTTCAAGTTACTTTAAAGGTGCCATTTACAGATGGTAGAGCTTACCTCTCCATGGGTGTCCTAGTTAGTACCTCACAAACCTTTTTGACACCCACACTGCAATTTTTCTGTAGGCTTAGAAACCCTGTTTAGTCATACCATGTATTTGAATTGAAGCCTCATGAATTCATACCAATCTTTTTCTGGCCAACTTACCCTCGGGGCTTCCAAAATTTTGGTGTTGAATCATACTTTCATTGCATATCAACCGCTCACGCTTCTAGGCCTAATGATGACTTCAACTTGCTATTGTTGAACCAATTGCTTATGCATTCCTACTAGTTTCTATCCTTGCAATTTATGCCTTTGTCACTTGACACCTTTTAAACCTGGAGTAGACGTTCCCATGAGTGTCCTTATCCTGCACATGCTTCTTTTCATTAAGCATAGGTATGTTCCTTGCACCCTAGAGCTAGTTTTCTTTCTCGTGACACTCTTTTCCTCCATTGTACTATAACACTATTTTATTACTTTTCAAGATTTACTAATATGAAAAAGACAAAAAAATATGAAAACTAAAAAGAAGGGGGAAACCGTTTATCTCTTTGTTTGGAAACAATCTTGTTTCCCTTGAACAAAGCACAGTATTTGAGTCAATGTCTCAACATTTTTGGGTTTAGTATGGCTTTGGGAAACTTTTTCTCATTGTTGAATAAAATATCCTCCAACTCGTTATTCTTTCAGTCATATGGAGTGTTTGTCGATGCCTTCTGTATCACAGATGTATCCTAGTTTGTAATCCATGCTGCCTAAACCACATAATGTGTCGTTCTTTTCTTCAAGGGAAGCTTCATCCTGAGTCAACCATTCTACATAATTATTTGACTTTCCAAGTCGACCTTCCTATGTCGATCAAGTATGTTTCAATCTGGTGCAAACCCCCCTTTCTCCTTGGTGCTGCATGACCTCCCGGTCAAGGATCTTCAATTATCAGAGCTGAATTATCTCTCTGAAACCTTAATGGTCTCACTTGTAAATAAACACATGCCTTTTCTGTCTCTCGATGCAAGTTCTGTAACACTCGCGGTCTCTTCTTCTCACTACTGAATGATCATGGCTTAGGCACTAGCTCCTCCTTTGTTAACTCCTTCCCGCATGTGACCTCGGGCTATGTCCACACACGATTTCGGGCACGGTCGAAAGTGGTTTGGGATCAACCCACTTTTCTCCCCGCAATTCACTACCAATCGCCACATGTCTTTTTTGTAATACCGTGGTTTCAATTGCGGCCCGCTATCAAATTTTTAACATCCAAGTAGTTCCATCCCTGCAATCCTTCATGATCATCAATCTAAAGATCTTGAAGACACTTCTGAACCTGACGGTTCAGATCCGTCCTTTCCCAATCTACAGATCATATCTAACCCTTCTAAATCAACGACTGTGATTTATTCTGTGATTCAGGCTTTGGGAGTTTCAAATCTCAACTCTTGCTTTTTCCACAATGGCTATGTCCCAAAATAAAATATCTGTTGACATTTGTCCTCCTCAAATCGACGGTTATAATTTACTTCGGACCTTCAGAGTTCAGAGATTTCAATTCTCAACTTCCCAGAATATTATTATCCGAAGTTTGCGATCTGTCGCCACACGTCCCTCTTGATATGACGATCTAGATTTACTTCGGGTCTTCTTCGATAGATCTTAACACTTTATCTTGTCCAACTTCCGCAAATTCTTCTTCTGAAGGATTTCTTCGACACTTAGTCGATTTCTGGTCCTATGCACTCCTTGCAACTGACCTCTGCACTTTCTTTTGAGAAAAACCCGATTTTTTCTCCAATTCAAAGACTTCGCATATGCACTCCTTGCGCTTAATATGCACACTCTTCATACCAAAATTCCACACTATCTCTTCTGAGATTTGAGTAGAAAAAAACTCCCTCACAAACACTCCTTGCGTTCAGTATGCACTCCTTGCATAACTTACAGAAGAGAAAACACTTGAAACTTATTCAATTCTTCATAAATTCATTCCTTCACCATGAACATCATACATCCACAAAACACATAACAACAGTAAAACTGTAAAAAAATATCAACACTGTACAATTGGATGAATTTCCTCTGTTCTATTCATTTAAGAAATAAATACACAATTACAACTTTTGTCTCTTACAAAACTACAATGAAAACTTATCTAAGGACCCAGAGCTTCCTCGCTCTTCTTCCTCCTATCTAAATTCTATCACACTCTACTCAAGCGATTACCTACTCATCTTAATTAATGCAACCTAATGACTAATACGAGATAATATCCTATACCTGTAATATATTACAGTCGTTTAAGGATTTACAATGATCCATCAGTGCAAAACGGTGGCCCGACTTTACATACATCTAATTAATTAACGAGAGATTCAAAAATATCTCCACATCACTACCAAGCTGGTTAAGAGTCAATTTGGATCTTTCAATGCATTGATGTGTCGACTTCACTTCCACGTCCGCTTTGTTTTGATTTGATAGCGATGCTCCCGCATCATACTCCTCTGGCCAAAATATTCATGGAATCCTGTCCATGAGCTCTCGCACTGTCTTTCCATGCTTCAAAATATCAGGTTCAATTACCCAACTTGAATCTTCCATAGGGTGATCCTTCCACTTTACCAAATATTCAGGATGCATCTTTCTTCTGGTTTTCCTTCCAACTTTCTGTTATAATATTTTCTCCATCTGAGGTTTTTCTACTGTGGGCATCTGTTCTTCCCATTGAATCTCTTCATGATCATCTAATTCTCCTACGTCATCTCTGTTATAAGGATACAAATCTGCAATGTTGAATATCAGTGATATTCCAACATTGTCTGACAACTCTATCTCATAAGCATTTGCTGCAAATTTCCTAAGGATCTTGCATGGTCCTATATTCTTCATATTCAACTTATTATATGTTCCTCTTGGAAACCTCTCCTTCCTCAAATGAGCTAAAATTTCATCTCCCACTTCAAATTGAACTTCCCTTCTTTTTTGATCAACTCCGTCCTTATACTTTTGATTACTATCCTGCATCTGCCTCCTAACTTGATCATGAAGTCTTTGCATTTCTGTAGCAAAATCTTCTGCTCCAACGCTCTTGAATTCATCTTGTTTCAAATTTATTAATTCTGCAATCCCTCTTGGCTGTCTTCCATATACTATCTCAAATGGAAATTTTCCAGTTCTTCAATTAACTGAATTGTTAAATGGAAATTCTGCCTGTGCCATAATCTGATCCCACCGACGACCTTATTCAATGACTAAAATCCTTAACAAATTTCCCAGAGTCCTGTTCACCACTTCAGTCTGTCCATCTGTCTGAGGGTGATATGCTGAACTAAAAGATAAATCAGTTCCCATCCTCTTCCATATAGTCCTTCAAAAGTTTCCTACAAACTTAGTGTCCATGTCTGAAACTATACTTCTGGGAAATCCATGTAATCTCACAATTTCTATGAAAGACACATTGGCTATGTGTGTAGCATCATTTGTCTCCTGGAATGGTATGAAATGTGCCATATTAGAGAATCTATCGACCACAACAAATATGGAATCACTTCCCTTCCGAGTTCTAGGTAATCCCAATACAAAATACATACTAATTGCATCCCAAGGCCTTTCTGGAATAGGCAATGGCTGATACAAACCAATATTTTGTCTCTTTCCTTTTGCATGTTGACAAATATTACATCAATCTACAAATTTATTCTCATCTTCCCTCATACATGGCCAATAATACAAACTACTTAGCTGTGCAAATGTTTTGTCATGATCGAAATGTCCAGCTAGACCTCCACTATGTTTTTCTTTCAAAAATTATCTCTCATTGAGCATCTTGGTATACACAATTGGATTCCTTTAAATAATAATCCATCCTGGATCAAATATTCTTCCCATGAGTTGTTATCCCTCAACAAAGGATTTTCATATGCTTCATAAGCCTCCTTAAAATCTGTATCTTCCTGATACATTTCCTTAAGGTGCTCAAACCCTAAGTTCTTCACTTGGAATTCCTGTACAACCAAACTTCTCCTGCTCAAAGCATATGCAACTTTATTAGCACTTCCATAAATATGTTTAATGACAAAAGTAAAATTCTGCATAAATTCTACCCACTTAGCATGCCTCTGATTCAACTTCTCTTGCCTAGTAATAAATTGCAAAGCTTGATTATCACTATACAAGACAAACTCTTTTAGAATTAAATAATGTCTCCATTTATTTAAAGCTTGAATCAATGCATAAAACTCCTTGTCATATGTAGAATATTTCTCCTTAGCTTCATTCAAATTTTCGCTAAAATAAGCAACTGACCTATTATCTTGACTCAAAACTGCTCCAATGGCTATTCCACTTGCATCACACCTCACCTGAAATGTTTTTCCAAAATCAGGTAAAACCAAAATTGGCTATTCTGTTATCTTCTTTTTCAACACTTTGAAGCTTTTCTCAGCCTCCTTTGTCCAATTAAAAGACTTGTGTTTCTTCTTAACAATATCCATCATGGGTGCACATATACCACTAAAATTTCTGATAAACTTTCTATAAAAACTTGCTAACCCATGGAAACTTCTCACCTCAAATATGCTCCTTGGTGACGACCATTCTTTGATTGCTCTCACATTCTATGGATCCATATTCAATTCATTTGAATAGATCAAAAAACCCAAATACATGAGTTCTGTCTTCATAAAAGAACTTTTCTTCAAGTTTATTAACATTTTTTCTTGCTGCAATCTCCTCATCACTAATGTCAAGTGATTTAAATGTTCTTCCTCTGTTTTGCTGAAAACTAATATATCATCCAAATATAAAATGAAAAATTTACCTATGAAGTCTTTTAGTACTTCATTCATCAACCTCATAAATGTTCTTGGAGCATTTGTCAATCCAAATGGCATGACTAGCCATTCAAACAAATCTTCATTTCTCTTGAATGGTGTCTTCCATTCATCTCCCTCTCTCATTCTTATCTGATGATATCCACTCTTCAAGTCTATTTTTGAAAAATAGCTTGCTCCACTCAAACAATCCATCAAATCATCCATCCTAGGTAAATGAAATCTATACCTGATGGTTATCTTGTTGATGGATCTGGAATATGTACACATTCTCCATCCCCCTTCCTTCTTTGGACTCAATACAGTTGGCATTGCACATGGACTTAGACTTTCCCTGACTAAACCTTTATCCAACAACTCCTGAACTTGCTTCTTAACCTCTTCATTCTCTCGAGGTGTCAACCTATACGCTGCTTTATTTGGTAAACTGGCTCCTGGAATCAAGTCAATATGGTGGCTAATACTCCTAATAGGTGGTAATGAGTGAGGAAACTCATCCACTACTATGTCAGAAAAATTCTCTAACAATTCTTGGATTTCTCCAGGTAAATCATTCATAGAAGTATTGGTAAGGATAACTCTTGGCTTCCTTACTACAATAAATTGCATTTCTTGATCTTTCTTAATCTCCTTCAAGAGTTCCTTCCCACTCATGAGAAGTATTCTTGTGCTGGCTTCTTCCTTTTCTTTCTTCTCTTGTATTGGCAGTAACATGTGAGTTTTACCATTTTTCTCTAGAGTGTAAGTATTTTTTCTCCTATCATGAATGACATTCCTATCAAACTTCCATGGTATTCCCAACAAAATATGACAAACATCCATGGGAATTACATCACACAGAATCTCATCTTTATAGCCTCCTATTTTAAATTCAACTTTGCATTGTTGACTTACCATTACTTGATGTCCTTTCTGCAACCATGATACTTTATATGGACTTGGGTGTACAGTTTTCTCCAGCTCCAGCTTCTCCACCATTTCTGTAGATACTAAATTATCAGTGCTCCCACTGTCATTTTGCAAATTTTGTCCTTTGTTTTACAAGCAGTCCTGAACAACCTCGTTCGCTGAGCTGAGCCTTCTATTTACTTCTCTGGATTTAGAAGAACTTTCCTCATCATAAGGTTCTGTCCTCCTTCTGCTGCTTCTGCTTCCACATTCTTCCAGGCTTCAGAAATGTGTGATTCTCCTCCTCCTTCTTTCTTCCTCTTGGGGAATTCCCAAGACATGTGTCTTGTCTTTCCACAGGCATAACATTTAACTCCACCTCCTCTACCTCTTCCCCTTCCTCGAGGAAAATAGTTTCTCCCACCAAACAGTGTTCTTTGGGAACTTCCTCCTCTTTCAAAGTGACCATATGATTTATCGCTCTCTTCCTTGGGTTTTGGTGCCTTTTCATAGATAATTACCTTACCTCTATTTGAGTCTCTACTTCTGTTTCGTTGACTCTGGTTTCTGGCCAACTTTTCTTCTACCTTTAGTGCAATCTGATAAGCATCTTCCACTGTCCTCACAGTCATCATGCTGATCTCATCCTGGATTTCATATCTCAAGCCATTTATATACCTGACAACTTTTCATCATCCTTCTCTCTTTGTCCAGTCCTAATATTCAACCTATATAATTCTTTTGTATACTCTTTCACTGTCATACCCCTTTGTCTCAGGTTCTGCAACTTTATGAAAAGATTATCTGGTAATCCTTAGGTATGAATTTATCCTTCAGTTTGGATACCATTCTATCCCAATTATTTATATTTTGTTTACCATTTCTCCTCTTCTCTTCCCGTAGTTCATCCCACCACAATGCTGCATGTCCCTTTAATCTGGTGACAACATGTCTCACCTTCCTTCCTTCATCGACATCTTCATAGTCAAAATACTTGTCCATGGACCTTATTTAGTCCAATAGCTCTTCAAAATCCAAATTACCTTCATACATTGGGAAATCCATCTTTTCTCTAGCTCCCAACTTCACAACAACTTTCAATAAGCGTTCTTCAGCCGCATCTTCCCCCTTCAACTTCTACTTCTTCACTTTTTGCATCACTGGCATCTTCAACAACATGTGTTATTCTTTGCATTGATTCCATCGCTTCCAACCTTGCATGAAACTCTCTCATTTCTCTTCCCATAACACGATTTACCATAGGTGGATCTACACGAATCCTTGGCGACATTATTTCAACTATTTCTAATACATAGAATACAACTTCGAACTTTTTCATGATTTGATACCACTTGGTGCAAACCCCCCTTTCTCCTTGGGGCTACGTGACCTCCCAGTCAAGGATCTTCAATTCTCAGAGATGAATTAGCTCTCTGAATCCCTAATGGTATTGCTTATAAATAAACACATGCCTTTTCTGTCTCTCGATGCAAGTTTTGTAACACTCGCGATCTCTTCTTCTCACTACTGAACGATCACGACTCAGGCGCTATCTCCTCCTCCATTAACTCCTTTCCGCATGTGACCTCGGGATATGTCCACACACGATTTTAGGTGTGTTTGAAAGTGGTTTGGGATCAACCCACTTTTATCCCCACAATTCACTACCAATCACCACGTGTCATTTTTGCAATATCGTGGTTTCAATTGCGGTTGGCTATCAAATTTTTAACATTCGAGTACTTTTCGTCCCCGCAATCCTTTGTGATCGTTGATCTCAAGATCTTGACGACACTTTTGAACCTGATGGTTCAGATATGTCCTTTCCCAATATACAGATCAGAACTAACCATTCTAAATCAACGACTGTGATTTATTCTGTGATTCGGGTTTCGGGAGTTTCAAATCTCAACTCTTGCTTTCTCCACAATGGCTATCTCCCGAAATAAAAGATCTATTGACATTTTTCCTCTTCAAATCGGTGGTTATAACTTACTTCAGACCTTCGGGGTTCAAAGATTTCAATTCTCAACTTCCCAGAGTATTATTATTCAAAGGTCGCGATCTGTCCCCATGCATCCCTCTGGATTTGACGATCCATATTTACTTTGGGTCTTCTTAGATGGATATTAACCATTTATCTTCTCCAACTTCCACAAATTCTTCTTCTGAAGGATTTCTTCGACACTTAGTCAATTTCTGGTCCTGTGCACTCCTTGCAACTGACCTCTGCACTTTCTTATGAGAAAAACCTGAGTTATTTCTCCAAGTCAAAGACTTCGCATACACACTCCTTGCACTTAATATGCACACTCTGCATACAAAAGTTCCACGCTATCTCTTCTGAGCTTCGAGTCGAAAAAGACTCCCTCACATGCACTCCTTGTGTTCGGTATGCACTCCTTGCATAACTTACATAAGAGAAAACACTTGAAACTTATTCAATTCTTCATAAATTCATTCCTTCACCATGAACATCATACATCCACAAAACACATAACAATAGCAAAACTGTAAAACAATATCAACACTGTACAATTGGATGAATTTCCTCTGTTCTATTCATTTTAGAAATAAATAAATGATTACAACTTCTGTCTCTTACAAAACTACAATGAAAACTTGTCTAAGGACCAAGAGCTTCCTCGCTCTTCTTCCTCCTAACTAAATTCTATCACACTCTACTCAAGTAGTTACCTACTCAGCTTAATTAATGCAACCTAATGACTAATACGGGTGAATATCCTACACCTGTAATATATTACAACCGTATAAGGATTTACTAGGATCCGTCAGTTCAAAGTGGTGGCCCGACTTTACATACATCTAATTAATTAACGAGAGATTCAAAAATATCTCCACATCACTACCAAGATGGTTAAGAGCCGGTTTGGCTCTTTCAATGCGTTGATGTGTCGACTTCACTTCCACGTCTGCTTTTTCTTGATTTGATAGCGATGCTCCTGCATCACAATCTCACAAGTATCTTTGTACTTCACTCATGCTAGTATAGAAGGTCCCCATTGACTTCTACTCTTATTGTCTGCGACACATTGCTCTCAGAGTATGACCTAGAGTTTCACCTTGGGCCTATTTGCATCATTACTAGGTGACCTTGTGCTCAATAGATGAAAAACCATCATTGGTCGCTGACTGAGAGGTTTCCCTTGTGTTCGACGTTAATAACAATCATCACACATAGGAATTTATGCGGTACCTTGGTTCCCATTTGACCTGATTGGTGCATTTCTCATCTTTGCTAGTTGTCTTCATTATTGGCTACTATTCAAAGAGTCTACCATGTGCTATTCCATATGGTGCATGCCAGAGTCGTGCCTTGGTGTGGTCCTTACAATATTTTCATCCTAGTCCTTCCAAATCTTTGGCCTTTTGCTACTTGTGTTGGATGATGGGGGATTCCTTAATGTCATCCTTCCAACAGATCTCTTCCTATTGACTTCAACACATCTTGCTCTTGGAGAGGGATATAGAGTCATTTTTAGTACCTTGGGGCTTGTATTCACCAATGGTAGGTTCCTTCACTATTGATAATGGGAATACATTAATGTCCCCTGATCAATATATTCTATCAGGTGTTCGACATCAACTCATTTATTCACACTTATTAGATTGTACTAGGTACATTGATGTCCATTATCATCATTGGTGGGTTGCATTTAATTTGTTAATGGTATCATCAATTATCGGTAATCAAATGGTGTCTCACTGTGTTCGACTTCAACACATTTATTCACATGGTGTAGACTCGTACCATGACATATCGTTTTGAAGACTTTGGGTGAAGTACGAGCTCCACATATTTTGTGCTCCTACCCGACCTATATTGATTGTACCATCCTCATTGATATCAGTACTTGCATATGATTAGTTTGTTCACTTCATTGGTTCCATATATCCTCTGATTTGATTATGAGACATAGCTCCACTGTGTATCCATTTGTGTCTATGATCTTATTTTGCATGGATCCACTGTGTATTTTCTCATGGCCATGAATGCTACTTCTATATATATCACATGGATCCATTGTATATAGTTTTTCATGGCCATGGACATCAATTATACTATCATTACTCATGGATCCGTAGTGTACTTGATTTGGCGACCATGCTTATATCACTCCTAAGCATGGGTATGACCGACTCGGGAAGATAATACTCTTACTTGATTTCTGATGTCGGTTATGTTCTTGGATCAACTGTTTGAGAACTTCCATTTGGAATTACTTGGATTCTTTCTTCTCAGAGTTATAATGTATTTCGGCCATCAAATTCTCTTTTGACCTCACACATTAGGGGGCATCTATTATAGCACAAATTGCCACATCAAATTGCCTTTGTGAGATGGTCTAGTCCATTCCTTAGCTTGCAGTTCATCTAAAAAACAATACTTTTGTTTGTATACGCTATTCACCCATGTGAAAATCATGTATATACACTATTTTCTAGTGTACAAACCACATATATGCCCAATTTTGTGAAAAATAAAATATTTCGTACTTTTGGGCAGGGTTTTTGGGTTTTCCTGTTCCCTAACCTCCTATGACCTATACATAACAAAATATAACCATCTCAACCTCTTTAGGATGGTATATAAGCACCTATGGGGGTATGGATGAGCAGAGA
Source organism: Picea sitchensis (assembly GCA_010110895.2). Lineage (NCBI taxonomy): Eukaryota > Viridiplantae > Streptophyta > Pinopsida > Pinales > Pinaceae > Picea > Picea sitchensis. The sequence continues at coordinate 13,695 of SNQJ01S0011528.1, forward strand.
CAACCTTGGTGCAATATTATATTGTCGATCTGCAAGCTACCCTATTCCCTGAACCTCTGAGTAGCTACCCTTATTGTTGGGTGTGTTCCTATATCTTTTGGGTCATTTGAGGAAGAACCACTTTGTTGAGTTGATGCTTAAAGGGTTCGGTGGAGGAACTCAGACGGTTGGATTCGAGGCAATGCCAATGGTTAGATTCATGTTGTAACTTACCTACTTTTACTATTCAATAAAAGAGTTCTCTTTCCCTCCATATAAGTGCAATTTTGTTCAATCTATTTATATATGTTAAACTTTCTTTACATATTTGAATTTACACATTATATGCATAACTTGATTTGATAAATACCTTGCTGCAGTGTATACTTGATCTTCTTTTGCAGGATGGTACAAGCAAGGATCAAGAGAAAATCAAAGGTTGAGAGCAGGGATCTACACCAAACGTTTGGATGCAAGGTACAAGGTATTTCTTTCTCTCCCCCAAGTATTTATTTCTTTATAATTTTGTATGTGGGAGGTTAAGTTCGGTCTTTTAGATGCGGTCATTCTCTGTTGTGACATAGACCCAAGGTCATAGTATTTAGAATGTCGTAACAATGACGTGGCATTGGAGTTGACAGGGCAGGTGATGACATGGCAAAGTGCTAACTGGACATGGTGACAATTGGACCAATCCAGTGGTGACATGTGTACCAATATAGTGGTGACATGGCACCCCAAAAAGGCCACCTACGCTAGATCTAGTTCAAAATTGTTAGTGGGGGGTTCAAACCTGAGACCTCCTCGATGCCAAAGTCTTAAAAACCATGCCACAACCAATACACCAACTTGTTACTTATTAAAACTTGTTGAATTATTTTATTTAGGGTCATATATTGTTATGTGGTAAGTTCTAAACCCACATATCCGCCCACATATTTTATATTGTAACCAAACCACTGCTATACATAGCCAACCGACCGCCACATAACATGGGTCAACATTCCAGATATCATATATTTTGTGAGCCAAATATTCCATTGGTCCGAAATATTCCTATGGGCGCAAGTTTGGAGCTTTGAACCATATATGGTTATTTCAAATCTTTTTGTTACATACCATATATATTTAATGTGGTGATTATAATATACCATATAACAAACTAACCAAATTAAATTGGGCCGACCATATATATATATATATTTTGGTTTGGTTATTATAATAAACCATATATATTATATGGTTATTAGTACCTGCCAAGGCATGTAGTATAGCAATCGATGCGATGTTTAGCTACACTCAAATTGCTATTAATGTGCCCATTTTGTAGAACAATGATAAACCATTTCCAAAGTTTTATTTAAATATACAATTAACTTGATTTTTTTCAAAATAAAATTTATTTTTAAATTTTTTGAAATTTCTAAATCTATTTTTTCACTGGCTAATGCAATGTGATGGAACATAATTGCCCCTGATATGTTTGAATTTACTTTTGATATTTGTTAGTATTTAAACTTATTTAAATATATAAAATAACAAAATTCGACACATACTCATGTATATTTAATACCATGAAACTGACAACCTGGCACCAGTTTCCTTGGAGCATCTACGACATCGTTTATTCTTCCCTTCCTTGCCAAATGTTATGTTGTGTGTCTGCCGAATGTTCAGTCCTGCCTTCAGGGTCATCCATAGAAACGATGGTGGTGTTGGGATTTTTCTATCTTAGTAAGCATGTTTTCAAGCACAAACGACTGCATTGAAACTAGGTTCTTCTTTCAGTTTTCTGTCTTTTGAGGTATTCTCTTTGAATGTCATTGATCGTGTTCCATTCATTCACAGATTTATTGTTTGTATCTTTAAAGAATTGGGCTCTATCTTAACCTGTGTTGCATAGTTGATGTGATTTCTCTATAATGACTTGATTTGTGTTTCACATATTTCGAGTGGATGCGCAAAAAAGTTTCATTCTCTTCAGGTGAACATGCCATCCACTTAGACTTGATAGAAAAAGTGTATGGGATTGACAGTGCTGAAAAGTAATTTGCAGATCTCCCCGATATTGAAAATAATCAACCTACTTATTCCGCACTTCTGAACTGTTATGTAAAAGAGAAAAATAGCAAAAATTCAGAGGCACATGGCATGCAAGCTCACAAATCAGACCTTCAGATAAGCACTGTTGGAGAAAATCAGTGTTCATATCGCCATGGATGCTTATTTCGGAGCTCAGATCACCATGACTATCGATTTCACTGGAGACAGAGTCTAGATTTAACATGATGCATATACGAGCCCTTGATGATTGCCACGAGTTATTGCAACAAACTTCGACCCTTGTTACAAAATTCCTGTTGAATATTAGCTAAGTCTTTGAAAAAAACCCGGACAATCTATTTGCAGACTTGGGTTAGAGTAGCCCAAGTAAGTCGCTACAATATCTCTGACCATTTCATTGGGACTTTATTTCATTGCTTCATTATTTTCCTACCAAGAACAATAAGAAGAATAAAGGTAAGACGTACCAGGTTTCAAATCCTATTTTATTGTTGCAACGATGTTGCGGCATAGCCCACGAAACCATTCACTATTGTAGTAGTTGAATATGTAGTTGAAGTGGTACTGTCTCTTTAAGAACTTCACTTATTGGCTGACATTGCATGCATCTTCATCAAGCAGACCATAAAACCAGTCGTTGTTTCTGACATCACAAGTTTATAAATATCCGGAGAGAATTTGTGTTGTGCAAGGGCTTGAGATCACATTATACGCCAAATAATCAAATTCATGGGAGCGATACTTCTCACAACCATTCAATCAGCCAAAAGACTCCTCTTCGTGAAAACACACCGATAGTGCATCCAAATTTGAGTGGGTAGGATTTATAAGCCAAATAATCAAATTCATGGGAGCGATACTTCTCACAACCAGGAGACTCCTCTTCGTGCAAACACACCGACAGTGCATCCAGATTTGAGTGGGAAGGATGGGGATCAATGTCTGCGTACAGGTCACATTAAGACCTATGACAGTTGCTCGAATCTTCTTGCTCATACAAAAAGGAATATTGGCCGCCACTTATCATGATAAGAAAAATGGGTATCCTCCCAAAGATGTTCTGAAGGGCTTCTTGGCAGTGTATGTCGGGGACGCCCAAGAGGAACATATGTGGTTTGTGATCCCTGTCTGTTATTTCAACCACCCACTCTTCATGACCATGGTGGATTTTATTGATTAGTTGTTCTGTTTTCAGGACATTTTGTTTGATAACAACGATGAAATTATGGAGTACGAAGGGAATACATGGATTGCTCTCTGGCTTGGCGATGGAAATCTTGGGATTTGGATGAATTCCATTTCTTGAATGGGGGATCTCTATACTGTAATTGTAAGGGAGGAGAAATTTTTCCAGAGGGAATAAAGGAGAAAAAACACTACCTAGGAATTGAACTTGGCTCTCTTTTGAGCTTCGAGGTTTAGTGTCTCTCTTCTGAGCTTCAGGGTTTAGTGGCAGTTCTTCCATGGTCCAGTCCTTGACCAGAGAGGTTGTGTGTGCCACCACACACTATCCATGAAGGAACAAATATGACAAGTGGCGAGCTAAATCGGTTTTGAATGCCAAGCCCGATGGATAGTTTCGATGTACATATTAAATAAAGTTATCTTAAATAATGAACTTTAATCATTTCAAAACACCTTTCATTAAGTTTAGAACGATTGAAGATGAAAAACGTTGTTGTATTATTCTCGTTGACATCTTAGGCTTCTTTTGACCAGGTTTAACATCATGAAGTACAAATTCTTGATATTTATTGTGTTATGGAATGTTTGAAATGAAAAAATCCATACGGTGAGCTAGAAAAATAAATCTATTATATGTATGACATTGGAAGCATGTGTTTGTAGCGATGTGGTAATGGTGAGTTTAAATAAATGTAAAAACTCTTTTTTAATCAAAGTGAAACATTGGAGCTGCTTTAACCATTCGTAATATTGGGTGTTTCTCTTGAATTTGAACCCTAGCATAAGATCATATATTTTAAAAGAATGTGGGCGTGACCATAAGTTATTATCTCTTTATAATCAACGCAAGCATACCTATGATCAATGCTAACGTTTCTTCAATGCTATTCGAAACAGTTGGTGTAATAGAAGATCCATAAACTAGGGATGGTACTATTGTCACTACTTCAATCCCATGATCTGACCCAAATTTAAGAGCTGCTTGCTCTGCTAATGTCTTGGCCATATAATATGTCTGAACATCAAATATATTTGTCTTGAGTTCCATTAATGATAAACATAAATATTCGAGATTCAAATTCAACAATAGTTGCATACTTACTGATAAAAGAGGCTTTTCACACATGATGAGATCGATGACAGTCCAACAGGATTCGTCAACGCAGGCCCTAAATTCACCATTGTCATTCAGTGGAAATGTTGCATATATGACGGGGGATGACAAAAATTAACCTCTGCCTCGATCACTTGTGACAGGGGATGATAGAAATTAGTGGTGGTTCTCAACTTCAACCTTGACCTTAATCTGATTGTAGATTCGACGCACCTCTCTTCCCATAACCGATCCTTCTCAGTGCCACTTTAACACTCTTTAGTATCCAAAAATGCATATGAACTTTCACAGATGCATATTAATGTTGGTAGGTACTTGCAGCGTGGCTTCTCTCTATCTTGTTATAATATATCATTTGGTTAATCAAATCTTACAAAGCCATAAATTTTGGATCGACTAAGAAACTAAAACCATCTACGTTTGCTATTTAAACAAAGACATTTTTTGCCATTAGCATGGAGAGTATATGGTTCATTTGTAAGAATTGTTATGATTCTTTTATATTATTGAGCTATATGAGCTCTTTAATCCCTCTTGGTGAATTGTAAAGAGGAGAGATAAGAGCTTTGTAAACCCTCTTGGTGAATTGTAAAGGGGAGAGATCGATTTCAAAGGATTTTGGAAGCCATTGTGCTGCAACAAAGTAGAAGATCATCTTTGAAATTGAAGACTTTGATGCAATTTTTCCATAATTGCATCATAATAGAAGAGCCACTCCATTGGAAGCGGACTTGGAGACGTAGCCCACATTGGGTGAACTTCGTCATCATCTCATTGTGTCATTCTTATTTCTTGTTTCTTATTATTATTTCTCATAGTCTCTTTATGCATTTCTTCTGTCTTGATTTTCACACTCTTTTAAAGTAATCAATTCATTAACTAGCTAAGTAAAAGATCTTGTGGATTATGGAAATTTTTTGAATCTACTCTCTTTGAATTTGGAGAACAACATGTTCTCAGGAAAGATTCTTCCCATTATTGGTATTCTTTCTCACATGTACCACCTTAAGCTGAGTGTTAAGATGCTCTCAGGGGCATGCCCTTTCTCTTTATATTTCTTGCACAAGTTGGGTAAGAATGTAGACTTGAAAGGGAACTTGGGTTTGTACATCAGTTCCTCCTACACTATGCATAGTTTTGATTAATTAGGTATAGGTTCATATGGAACTTTTCCCATCAAAGCAAAGAGTAAATCATCCAATAAATTCAAGGCAATTCCCTGCATTGAATACATTGGAGAATCAATGTGTACCTTCTAGTAAGTTGGATAGTATGTGCTTTAATAGCTTGACAAATATATCTTTCTTCAATTGAGGTTTAGTTTGTTTTGAGCTTGGAGATCAAGAATTTGATGACTGAAATTCATAAATTGAAAAAATATTTGCCAGTATTTAATTCTTCATTGGTCACTAAAATTCTTTTCCATGCTTCATTTTTGGACCAAAACTACATCGCGTTTAAGAAAATGCTTCAACAACAAATTTATAGTTCACTTAGATTCCAATGTTTATGAATAAAGATGGTGTAAACAAATTAGGTGATGCAACATATACATATTATGAGGTATTAATCTGTTGAGTATCATATATTACATTATGCATGTTGTTGGAATATATGCAAGCTTATTACTCGATTGGAAAAGTGGGTTAAATTGTAGCAAAAGGGTTAACATGCTATTCAAGATTAGGACCTATAAAATTTAGAACTAGTTAGAGGTCTTGCATTAAATGCTGGCATTTGAATTCAAGGTAACAAAAATCCAAGTTAAGAGTCAAAACTATGAATGAGTAATGGAAAGAGTCCCTCTATCAGTGGATCATTTTTCTATTTATGTTGTTTAATTGTGAGGGCCCCTTTTCCTTTTTCTTTAATATATCTAGTAGTTGAGACAAGTCTCTTTTTGTACCCATTATCAATGGTTTCTTGATGTATCATATCAAATGTGTTTATGCACATGTCACAACATTGATTTGGTGTTTTCATTATTAGAATCTAATTATTGAATATTCTTCATTAAAATTGATCATGCTTACTAAGGATTAACAACAATTTGAATATTCTATTGATAGTTTGGTATGTTGTGCCTATTACCATTACTATTTTTATTGTCTCACCCAAAAAAAGTAATGACTTCATAAGATGAGATTACCATCTCTTATGCCTCTTTATGCCAATGAGATTAATGTTGTCATCCATATTCTTATGGTGTGCCTATTACCATTACTATTTTTATTGTTTCACTCAAAAAAATAATGACTTCATAAGATGAGATTACCATCTCTTATGCCTCTTTATGTCAATGAGATTAATGTTGTCATCCATATTCTTATTACTATTATGTAGTAAAATGGAAAATAACTCCATCGAGAAAAATGTACAATCTATGTAATGAGTATTCCAAAACAAGTTTAAGTTTCTATTGAAATAAATTAGATTAGTATAATCTTGAAATATTTTCATAATTATTCTATTTTCATAATTATTCCACTACAATGAGAAACAAAAACTTCTTATAAATCAATATCTTTTAAAAAATATATTAAACCCAAGTCTTTACAAAGCATATATGTTTTTGGTTAATATTTTTAAAGAATATATTAAACCCAAGTCTTTACAAAGCATATATGTTTTTGGTTAATATCTTTTAAAGAATATATTAAACCCAAGTCTTTACAAATATATGTTTTTGGCTCATAGAAATGTATAAAAGAAAATTTGGTGTTTGAAATTAAATTGGAGCTAAATACATGTTTTTAAAATAATTATTTATTATTTATTTTTAAAATATTAAAAACTTTCTCAACCCCAAATACTCAACCATTTTTTAAATAATTTTTTTATCAACCACTTTTTAAATAATTTTTTATTTAAAAAATTAAAAACTTTCTAAACACATCCTAGATGTTTGTATATTCATTTGTTTATTTTTAAAAAATATATAAAAGTGAATTGACATCCTAGATGTTTGTATATTCATTTGTTTATTTTTAAAAAATATATAAAAGTGAATTGTCATCCTAGATGTTTGTATATTCATTTGTTTATTTTTAAAAAATATATAAAAGTGAATTGACATGGTGTTTTTTTATTTGTAATTTAAATAGGAGCTAAATACATATTTTTTAAATAATTATTTATTATTTATTTTTAAAATATTAAAAAATTTCTCAACCCCAAATACTCAATCACTTTTAAAATAATTTTTTATTATTTATTTTTAAAAATTTAAAAACTTTCTCAACCCCAAACACTCAAACACATCCTAGATGTTGTATTTTCATTTGTTTATTTAAAAAAAATATATATGAAAGTGAGTTGACATGATGTTTTCTTATTTGTAGTTTAAGATGTTTATATAGCCACCTCGATTTCTCCATCGAAATCTTGTTTTGATCCCTAATTCCAACAAACTTCATTGCTCACTCCAACCATTTGGGTTGATGGATGTTAATATGACATACACATAAGGTTGATCGATATTAATATGACATACAAGTATTTTCGCTTTTCATAAAAGAGCCAAAAGCATTCCATTAATGAAAGCTGTGTTTTGTTTCTAGCCGCCAACCTCGTTGTGTAGATGATCTCAAAGGGATCGAGACAAAAATGAATGGTTTAAGAAAAAGAAAAATCAGTTTAACAATTATTGAAGGTTTATGAAAAAGAAAATTATAATAAATTGTTAAAAGGTAAATGAAAAAAATTAAATGAAAAAGAAAAAGAAAAATAGGAGAGAAAGAGTTATAGATGAGAAATGAAAGGTAAGTTTTTTTTGCCTTTCCATTATTGATCATCTCTACCTATATTTTCTTATAATTGCATTCACAAAGGGCTTTTTGCTTTTTGGCTCGGTAATAGGTGAGGATGTACAAGATCTCACAACTCCAATGTGTAATTAGTTGAATGATCATAACTATAAGCTATATTGTAACATGAAATTGCTGTAATAAAGACTAAACAACTATTTGAAGTTAGTTTTCTTGTTTGGGTTTTTAAGATAAACAATGAGTTTAATATATCTTAATTTTCTTTAAAAATTAATGAGGTATACATTCCATGTGTAACATCATTGTTGCTCTTAATTGTGTTAATGGTTGTAATGAGGAATTACCAATTGTAGTTTTATTGGTTAATACTCAAAAAGTCATTTTCCTTATTAGCAGTATATAGACGTTGTACCCTCTCGCGGGTTAACCATACACAACGTTAAATGTTAGTTGAGGCTATTGGGTGGTTGCCTGTAGACACCAAATGTAGTTCAATAAACTTCATTTAATATCTCTTTCCAGCAACATTGCACATTCTCCATGGCTGAGGGAAGTCACATTAAACAACCATTTGACATTTTGCTACTTTGTCAAGTCGCATCAAGCAAATCCTTTGGTTTCTATCACTTCGTATTATGTTCATTAATTGATGGAGCTGTTTGAATTGACATGTTGGATTTCACTCACATGGTAACATGGGAGGGGGATTGAGATCATTCCAATTATGAGCTTATGGACATTCCTCACTCCCTTTCCTTTAGACTTTTAAATGTAAGAGTGAGAGTTGTGGACGATATCCATTGAAAATTGCAAGTAAAAGCATTCTTCATATTGATATTGCTTGGATATTTCTTGGGACATTCCTTTCTCTACTCAACAAAATAGAAATAAAGATTGTTGGAGTGAGTTGCTAACCGTGTTTCAAAGTGTCGGGTGTGGTGAAATGAAGTTGGGATTTGAATTGGATCTTGTACATTGTTGTTCTTACACTTGATTATTCAAGTTAGAAGTGTTGAAAATGTATTGGACCCAATTAAATAGTCCTTAATCACAGTAAGAGGAATTCACCTTTGAGTGTTTGCACAAACATTGTCACACAAAACTTAACCAATTGAAATCAAGAAACCACAAAGACAAGCAATGTGGTGGATGCGTGTGCACATTGTCTTCTTTTTGTCTACTTGGACAATAGTCACCATTGCCTATTCAATGGATAGATGAGAATCTTATACTGAGTAGAGTGTGCAAAAGGCTAGAGTGTAACCTATGTATTGTTAGTTCATCTAAAGGAGTCAATTGGTGCTTTGAATCAATCAAATTTCAACTAAGTAATGGTGTTTGTTGATTGGCATATTGTTGATCAATGATTTATTTTTCTTATAGCACATGCAGGGTGCAATTGTTTTCAAGATGATCTGTAAATTGTCGTGGGTATTCCATGAGAACAGTTCGTCACAACATATTTGATAAATAAAATTGAAATCTACATTATGAAAGTTAAATTCCTTTAGATTATAGAATATTTAGTTACTGATTTTCTGCTTATGCATGAAATAGATAAAATGTGGAAAATAGAGAACAATAAAATACAATCACACACCATCTACAAGATAACACAAATATTTTCTCTAGGAAACCCTTACGGGATAAAACCCAGCTAGAAAGTGAGGTTGCTATGCTCTCTTTTCTCTGGTATGGAAATAATGAAAGTACAAAGGAGAAGGCATTCTCTATGAAGTTACCCGATACTTGTGGCATGTTAGGCTGATACAAAACAATAACGCCCTCTGTTATGCTCTTTAAATTCCCACTCATAGTTGTTCTACTGTGATATGGAACAAAATACAATAACATAGAATGAAACCCCTTCTCGTCCTAGTGTCTCGATATTTAACATAGCCCATAGCCCTATAGCCTATGGAACCCCTTCTCCTCCTAGTGGATCGGTATTTAACATATCCCATAGCTCGATAGCCATCTAGGGGTAGGTTTTTGACTTCCTCAACCCTCAATTGCGATATGGTTTTGGATCTTCTAGAATCTTTTTGAAATTACATATGTGGCTAGCCCCATATGCATGAGTAATGGGGGTTGACGTGGCATTCTCTCGTACCATGGTGGTCAACATGGTAGGTCAACTTGCGGGAGACATAACTTTTGCATACGAGATTTGGTTGACGTGATTTTTACAGCGTTGGAAAGGTCTCAACGTGTAGAATAGTTTCACGAGGTAATAACAGTGTTGGGAAATTTTTAACCCAAACAAAGTAGTTTGATGTCTCAAGATGGCCCTGAAAGGTTCCAAACCCTAATTTTCCAAACTAAGACCTGCCACTAAAATGGCCATGCATGTTGATTCCTCCAATTTTTTTCCACTCTAAAAGGATGAAGATAGATGAAAAACAATATAATCATCCAATCCGAATCACAAAATGTTGGTGTTTGCTTTCACATTGCAAAGCAAACAACCAAACCATCCATACATGCATATTGGATAATAACAATCATAGAAATTTGAAGGAGAAGTTGCATCCATATTTGCATTGAGTATGGAAGCCTTGTAAACCATTCTAAAGATAAACATCTCTACATAAAATTGAGAACACAACAAATTTGAATTTTACAAGGGATCTATGTCAATGAAACTATATCCCGTCTCTCTATTCTACTACTATTATTTTTAGTTTTAAATATACATCCTAAGTTTTCTACTCAATTATGTGTTTTTTTGGAATTCCCTTCCACTTGGAAAGTCAATGCTACATATCACTCTCTAACATATTAATTCACAAGTGATATGGAGACATAAACACATATAAACTTGGTACCTTTATTAGTGTGTTAGTTTCATTTACATAATAATTCAACATTGAAAATGTATTGATATTTTTGTTACTAAATAGAATCCAAATTCATATAAATTTAAATTTAAATAGTGTTAATCAATTATAATTATTTGAGAATGTTTTAAAAATTCCAATTTACATTTTTTTTATAAACTAAGTTTTTTATTAATAATTTTATTTAACTATGTTTTTTAATAAAGTTAAATATTATAAATATTTCATAATTATTTTAAAGTTAAATATTATAAATATTTCATAATTACTTTAAAATTAAATATTATAAATATTTTATAATTACTTTAAAATTAAATATTATAAATATTTCATAATTACTTTAATACTTAATTATAAATAATAATATATTAAAACAAATTTAAAACTTTTTAAACTATATACAATTATTATATTATTTTATTTAAAGTAGTTTTAAAAACACAATTTATTATATTATTATATTTAAAGTAGTTTTAAAAACACAATTTCACTTCTTTGTAATGTTGTGTTGTCTAATCATAGTATGAGGTCACCATTTACAATTAAGAATGTATAGATTTTTTATCACTTTCTAAATTATATTTTTAATTGGTTATTTTTAATGATAATGTTTTCTTTTCNATAATATATTAAAACAAATTTAAAACATTTTAAACTATATACAATTAATTATTATATTTAAAGTAGTTTTAAAAACATAATTTCACTTCTTTGTAATTTTGTGTTTTCTAATCAATACATACATGGGTGGTAAAGATGTTATGTTCCAGGGCTCCCTCGCTTCTTCTATCTTCTAAATGCTCTAAGTTAAGATAATGGATCTGTTCTATTCTCTAAAGGTTGGTTAATACGCCCACCCAGAGGATGCATATAAGTTCAGGGGAGTAGGGGATCTAAAGGTGAATACGACTGGTCTAAGTGGTGCCCACCTCCCTAAAATCTAAGAAGTTCTGGGAGTAATTACTAATTTGGGCAGTTCCGACAATCCCTCTCTCCCACAACTTCGCTGTCTGACTGTGAAATTGATCCAGCCAACCAGGTCATCCCTCAAAGAAGATAAAAGAAAGTCGAGGATACGCAGCAATCAAATCCTAAAGGTAAGGGTATCCATAATCTAATCCAAAAGATGAGGAACGAAGTGAATATCCAAATATAGCAGCGTGCGTATATGAAGTGTATCAAGAAATAACATATGAGGTCGACCATTTACAATTAAGAATGTATATATTTTTTATATCGCTTTGTAAATTATTTTTTTAAAAGGTTATTTTTAATAATAATGTTTTTTTTTAATTGAATTACCATATTATGTTGATAGGTTATTTTTTTGTTATTTTATATAGTCTTAGTGGGTTTAATTTGGAGATTATAAGTTTAAACTATAAAAAATAGAAAATAAGATATATATACCACCCTAAATTTTATCAAATAAATAACTTTATAAAATCCCTTATTCCACAAATAAAATAATCTCATACACCAATTTAATATCTAATTTAACTATAACTTTAAAAATAAATTATTATTATTATAACACAACATTTAAATACTCTAAATATATATATATATATATAATGCTCACAGATTGAAATATTGTAATGATCAACATATAACCTACAATTGTTACTCCAACTCATTTACACGCAAATGCCCAAACTCCTTTGGAGTCCAGATGAAAATGCATCATGTCCGCAGGTTTATGAAATTTAATGATAAAAAGTTCATGAATATTATTAATGTATTTCATTGTATTGTGTCTGTGAGGTTATACAGTAGGCCATTTTCATCAACTGCAATTTTTGTTATTGTGACGGGGCTCCTCGGGGTCCGAGAAAACCGTTGGACAGAGCAGATTCACTACGAATTCTTCCATTATTTTGTAACAACTCCGAAGCTTTTTCTGAGAAAAATAATTATATGAGCGGGGAAAGAATTGAGTGTTGTAGTTAGTTGAAGTTTTACATGGTTAAAGGAAAATCCCGACTCAATATTTATGTAAAAATAAACTTATCCACAGGAATATTTTTGCAAAGCTTTGCCTTGTCCAAATATGAAAGTAGAGAAGCAATTACTCCAATACACAAATATGCATGTAGAGAACTGTAAAGTACAGCTATGATGGATAAACCATTTTAGCAATGGCAATATTCCACAACAATTTCATATATAAATTAAGTGAAAAGTGAAGTTGCACAAATCCCTCTTGTGTGGTCGAATATGGATCGACCACGGATTCCACCGGATTTTACTAACTAACCAGCGCCGTCTACACTTTTTAAGATGGATAAGACACTCATTCCACCTAATAAAAGAGGTAAGACATCTTCCCAACCCCACACATGCCATCAGTTAGAACTGCAAAGTTACCTATGCTCTCTTGCCATGCACAAAAATACAATGCTTTTCCAACCTCAACCTGCTGTTTACAATATTACACAGAATACCTTTTCATGCTCCTAATCTACAAAATCATTTGCAAAAGAAAACATTGGAGGCAGTGATTCAAAAGAAAACTTTACGGCCAACGATTCCGATATATGTGATAGTGAGCATGAGCATTCATCCGTTCAGCTTTTATTTGCTGGTGAACAGCCCCGGCGAAGATGAAAACGTTGTGCGTGTGTTTTCAAGGACTGTAAGAATAAAATGTCGGTTTGAACATACCGATGACATGAACATAGAAACGAAAAACTCGTGGGCTGACACCACGACCATGTGAACATTTTTTTAGGACCTTATTTGAGGATAAGTTACTATTCTTACTTAATTAATTAGGATCTTAGCAAACCCAAATTAGTTAGGTTGAATATTTTTATTTTTTATTTTATTAATCTTATACTTTATTTTGGTTAAATAAAGATGTTAAAGTATTAAAGGATGTAAATGGTTTTTTATTTTTTTAAGATTAAAAAAGAGAGCATTTTTAACTCATGTTTTTTTTTTCAAAATATTAATAATTTGAATGTGTTTAATATAACAATATTGTAATTGTTTTACATCAAATTATTATTATTGTTTTAAATTTGGAAAGTTTTTTTTTTTTCATTTCTATTAAAAAGAGAAAGGAAACTACATTCTTCAATTGCATATTGAACTGGCATGAGTAATATTACAACCATAATATATATATCATTTCTCTCCCTTTGAAAAATAATATTTTAAAGACATGTCCATAGTAAGTAAGTGTAATTCAATATTTAAGTGGTTAGGATTTGGAGAGGGAATCAATTTCTTATAAGAATAAAAAACATAGGTTTTGTGAAGTCTCTTCATTCCCTTTGGAGGGGATTTAGTTATAGCTACCATTCTTGAGGAGAAAATCTCACTATTCATGCCTTCTTCTCTATCCTTGTTTGACACTTCTAGACAAACAATACTCTCCTTCTTTAGAGAAGCAAATGGCTTATTGACACCGATATGATCTGCTTCATCCTTTGGATACACTTTCTCACATGCTTGCCAACTTTTTCATTTAGGTTTATGCCTTTGTTTCCTTTTGGATAGGCACATGCATGAGAACAAGAATACTAGAGATGTCGTGGTTGTTGGTAGAGTTGAAAAAGAAAAACAATATTCTCATAACCCAGAACTTGAACCCATCTAAAATTTCCCCATTGTAAGAACATCTTGTTCAATTGTCGTTGACTTATGTCTATCTCAACACATAATTTGACATATGTGAAAAGATTAATGAAAATTTTAGGGGCGAAGTTTTGCCTGTGGGTGAAATTAAGGGGTTCCAAATTTTGGTTGGGGGGAATTTTTTGACTTGTAGTGATTTATTATTACTGCTGCCAATTTATTTATTTAAATTTGTTTGTTTTTATTTTTATTTTTATGTATAGAGCATTACCCCATGCTTATTTATGAGGGAGAGGGGGAAAAATAGTTACCGCCCTTGAAAATTGAGTTGCAACCTTCCATTTTCCCAAATTTCCAACAATGAGGATTTTTGGTAATGATTTCACCCTCCATTTGGTGAAAATAGTGCTTCTTAATTTTGTTCACCCCAATTTTATGGTATGGGGATTATTTTAGAGAAAACTGCCTTGATTTTATGGAACAAGTGGTTACAAGGGAATGATTCATCCCTATATAAAGACTCAAGATCCTTCTTTCCATTTCTAGGAACTACGTTTACCTGGTTATATTTATATCTAATGCAGGGGCCCTTCCAAAACGAGGTATATGTGGCTAAGTGATTGTTTTTGAAGTTGTGAAATCTGAATTTCGAAGTCAAGACTCAACAATATGCCCCGGTACTTCCAAACATTGTGCATATATTTTTGAAATATGTGATTGATCTTTTAATTAATGATTACAGGGATTTGGACATAGAGACCAATCTAATCCATTTTAAATTTGTTTGGAAGAACCCATGCCTTATTCTTTATAATGGGAATTACCTTTCCATTCATGTATAATCACACAATGGAAACGGTTAAATTAATTAATATGTTTACATAGTATTTAATACAAATGAAAATGCTTAAAACTGGTAAGAGATAATATGTAACAAATATAAATATCATTAAATAATAATTAATAATAATGAAATGACATGTCTCAAAGGACATGATTATTAATGAAAGGGCATTCCCACCTAGGTATATATATGGGGCCCTCATTTGTAATCAATCATATTATCTCATAAATCTTATATTCATATATTCTTATTCAATTATTATTTTATCCATACAAATTTCTTTATAATGTTCCAAATATTTTTGATGTGTCCCTTGGTCAAAATTTGTTTCCCTTGGCTACTTGGTTGGATTTTGTCCACAACCATAGTTTTCAAAGTTTTCTAATTGAGGTCTTTGACCACAATAAAGCTTGTGGCCATTTTCAAATGTTTGTTGAAGAAAAGTGATTTCGTTGCCATACACTAGAGTCTTAAAAAGGGGAA
>SNQJ01S0011528.1:29562-63946 GCA_010110895.2 Picea sitchensis
TAATCCCTTAATTAGTTTTACTTTATAATTCTTAAACATTTATCCAACTAGGGTCATTACAGTAATGATGCAAATAGGCTCAAGGTGCAACTCTAGGTCATACTCTGAGAGCAATGTGTCAGAGTCAATAAGAGTAGACCCGCCAGCAAGAAGTCAATGGGGACCTTCTATACTAGCACGAGTGAAGTACAAAGATACTTGTGAGATTGTGATGCAGTAGCATCGCTATCAAATCAAGAAAAAGCGGGCGTGGAAGCGAAGTCGACACATCAACGCATTGAAAGAGCCAAACCGACTGTTAACCATCTTGGTAGTCATGTGGAGATATTTTTGAATCTCTCGTTAATTAATTAGATGTATGTAAAGACGGGTCATCGATTTGAACTGATGGATCCTTGTAAATCATTATACGACTGTAATATATTACAGGTGTAGGATATTCTCCCGTATTAGTCATTAGGTTGCATTAATTAAGCTGAGTAGGTAACTGCTTGAGTAGAGTGTGATAGAATTTAGATAGGAGGAAGAAGAGCGAGGAAGCTATGGGTCCTTAGACAATTTTTCATTGTAGTTTTGTAAGAGACAGAAGTTGTAATAATGTATTTATTTCTGAAATGAATAGAACAGAGGAAATTCATCCAATTGTACAGTGTTGATATTGTTTTACAGTTTTACTGTTGTTATGTGTTTTGTGGATGTATGATGTTCATGGTGAAGGAATGAATTTATGAAGAATTGAATAAGTTTCAAGTGTTTTCTCTTCTATAAGTTATGAAAGGAGTGCATACCGAACGCAAGGAGTGCATGTGAGGGAGTCTTTTTCGACTCGAAGCTCAGAAGAGATAGCGTGGAACTTTTGTATGCAAAGTGTGCATATTAAGTGCAAGGAGTGTCTATGCAAAGTCTTTAACTTGGAGAAATAACTCAGGTTTTTCTCATTAGAAAGTGCAGAGGTCAGTTGCAAGGAGTGCACAGGACCAGAAATCGACAAAGTGTCGAAGAAATCCTTCAAAAGAAGAATTTGTGGAAGTTGGACAAGATAAATGGTTAATATTCATCGAAGAAGACCCGAAGTAAATATGGATTTTTAGATCCAGAGGGACACGTGGCGACAGATCGCGACCTTTGAATAATAATACTCTGGGAAGTTGAGAATTGAAATCTTTGAACCCCGAATGTCCGAAGTAAGTTATAACCGTCGATTTGAAGAGGAAAAATGTCAACAGATCTTTTATTTTGGGAGATAGCCATTGTGGAGAAAGCAGGAGTTGAGATTTGAAACTCCTGAAGCCCGAATCACAGAATAAATCACAGTCGTTGATTTAGAATGGTTAGTTCTGATCCATAGATTGGGAAAGGACAGATATAAACAGTCGGGCAAAAGCGTCGTCGAGATCTTGAGATCGACAATCACGAAGGATTGCAGGGAAGGAAAGTACTCGAATGTTAAAAATTTGATAGCAGGCCGTAATTGAAACCACAGTATTGCAAAAACGACGTGTGGCGATTGGTAGTGAATTGCTGGGATAAAAGTGGGTTGATTCCAAACCACTTTCAACCGCGCCCGAAATTGTGTGTGGACATAGCCCGAGGTCACATGCGGGAAGGAGTTAACGGAGGAGGAGCTAGTGCCTGAGTCGTGATCGTTCAGTAGTGAGAAGAAGAGATCGTGAGTGTTACAGAACTTGCATCGAGAGACAGAAAAGGCCTGTGTTTATTTACAAGCAAGACCATTAAGGATTCAGAGAGCTAATTCAGCTCCGAGAATTGAAGATTCTTGATCAGGAGGTCACACAGCCCCAAGGAGAAAGGGGGGTTTGCACCAAGTGGTATCAAATCCTGAAAAAGTTTGAAGTTGTATTTTGTGTATTAGAAATAGTTGAAATAATGTCACCAAGGATTCGTGTAGATCCACCTATGGTAAACTGTGTTGTGGGAAGAGAAATGAGAGAGTTTCTCACAAGGTTCGAAAAGATGGAAGAAATGGAAAGAATAACACATGTTGTTGAATACGCCAGTGATGCAGAAAGCGAAGAAGTAGAAGTTGAAGAAGCTACAGGGGAAGATGCGGTTGAAGAACACTTATTGAAAGTTGTTGTGAAGTTGGGAGCTAGAGCAAAGATGGGTGTCCCAATGTATGAAGGTGATTTGGATTTCGAAGAGCTATTGGACTAGATAAGGTCCATGGACAAGTATTTCGACTATGAAGATGTCAATGAAGGAAGGAAGGTGAGACATGTTGTCACCAGATTAAAGGGACATGCATCATTGTGGTGGGATGAAATGCAAGAAGAGAGGAGGAGAAAAGGTAAACAAAAGATAAATAATTGGGATAGAATGGTAGCCAAACTGAAGGATAAATTCATACCTAAGGATTACCAGATAAATCTTTTCAGAAAGTTGCAGAACCTGAGACAAAGGGGTATGACAGTGAAAGAGTATACAGAAGAATTATATAGGTTGAATATTAGGACTCGACAAAGAGAGAAGGATGATGAAAAGTTTCCAGGTATATAAATGGCTTGAGATATGAAATCCAGGATGATGTCAGCATGATGATTGTGAGTACAGTGGAAGATTCTTATCAGATTGCACTAAAGGTAGAAGAAAATTTGGCCAGAAACCAGAGTCAGTGAAACAGAAGTAGAAGCTCAAATAGAGGTAAGGGAATTATCTATGATAAGGCACCAAAACCCAAGGAAGGGAGTGATAAATCATATGGTCACTTTGAAAGAGGAGGAAGTTCCCAAAGAATATTGTTTGGTGGGAGAAACTCTTTTCCTCGAGGAAGAGGTAGAGGAGGTGGAGTTAAATGTTATGCCTGTGGAAAGACAGGACACATGTCTTGGGAATGCTCCGAGAGGAAGAAAGAAGGAGGAGGAGAATCACACATTTATGAAGCCTGGAAGAATGTGGAAGCAGAAGTAGCAGAAGGAGGATAGAACCTTATGATGAGGAAATTTCTTCTAAAGCCAGAGAAGGAAATAGAAGGCTTAGCTCAACGAACGAGGTTGTTCAGGACTGCTTGTAAAACAAAGGACAAAGTTTGCAAAATGATTATAGAGAGTGGGAGCACTGATAATTTAGTATCTACAGAAATGGTGGAGAAGTTGGAGTTGGAGACAACTGCACACCCAAGTCCATATAAAGTATCATGGTTGTAGAAAGGACATCAAGTAATGGTAAGTCAACAATGCAAAGTTGAATTTAAAATAGGAGGCTATAAAGATGAGATTCTGTGTGATGTGATTCCCATGTATGTTTGTCATATTTTGTTGGGAAGACCATGGAAGTTTGATAGGAATGTCATTCATGATGGGAGAAAAAATACTTACACTCTAGAGAAAAATGGTAAAACTCACATGTTACTGCCAATAGAAGAGAAGAAAGAAAAGGAAGAATCCAGCACAAGAATACTTCTCATCAGTGGGAAGGAACTCTTGAAGGAGATTAAGAAAGATCAAGAAATGCAATTTATTGTAGTAAGGAAGCCAAGAGTTATCCTTACCAATACTTCTAAGAATGATTTACCTGAAGAAATCCAAGAATTGTTAGAGAATTTTGTTGACATAGTAGTGGATGAGTTTCCTCACTCATTACCACCTATTAGGAGTATTAGCCACCATATTGACTTGATTCCAGGAGCTAGTTTACCAAATAAGGCAACGTATAGGTTGACACCTCGAGAGAATGAAGAGGTTAAGAATCAAGTTCAGGAGTTTTTGGATAAAGGTTTAGTCAGGGAAAGTCTAAGCCCATGTGCAGTGCCAATTGTATTGAGTCCAAAGAAGGATGGGGGATGGAGAATGTGTACAAATTCCAGATCCATCAACAAGATAACCATTAGGTATAGATTTCCTTTACCTAGGATGGATGATTTGATGGATTGTTTGAGTGGAGCAAGCTATTTTTCAAAAATAGACTTGAAGAGTGGATATCATCAAATAAGAATGAGAGGGGGAGATGAATGGAAGACAACATTCAAGAGAAACGAAGGTTTGTTTGAATGGCTAGTCATGCCATTTGGATTGACAAATGCTCCAAGCACATTTATGAGGTTGATGAATGAAGTACTAAAAGACTTCATAGGTAAATTTTTCATTATATATTTGGATGATATATTAGTTTTCAGCAAAACAGAGGAAGAACATTTAAAGCACTTGACATTAGTGATGAGGAGATTGCAGCAAGAAAAGTTTTTTTATGAAGACAGAACTCATATATTTAGGTTTTGTGATCTCTTCAAATGAATTGAATATGGATCCAGACAATGTGAGAGCAATCAAAGAATGGTCGTCACCAAGGAGAATATTTGAGGTGATAAGTTTCCATGGGTTAGCAAGTTTTTATAGAAAGTTTATCAGAAATTTTAGTGGTATATGTGCACCCATGATGGATACTATTAAGAAGAAACACAAGTATTTTAATTGGACAGATGAGGCTGAGAAAAGATTCAAAGTGTTGAAAAAGAATATAACAGAACAACCAATTTTGGTTTTACCCGATTTTGGAAAAACATTTCAGGTGAGGTGTGATGCAAGTGGAATAGCCATTGGAGCAGTTTTGAGTCAAGATAATAGGCCAGTTGCTTATTTTAGCGAAAATTTGAATAACACTAAGGAGAAATATTCTACATATGACAAGGAGTTTTATGCAGTGATTCAAGATTTAAAGAAATGGAGACATTATTTAATTCCAAAAGAGTTTGTCTTGTATAGTGATAATCAAGCTTTGCAATTTATTACTAGGCAAGAGAAGTTGAATCAGAGCCATGCTAAGTGGGTAGAATTCATGCAGAATTTTACTTTTGTCATTAAACATATTTCTGGAAGTGCTAATAAAGTTGCAGATGCTTTGAGCAGGAGAAGTTTGGTTGTACAGGAATTCCAAGTGAAGACCTTAGGGTTTGGGCAACTTAAGGAAATGTATCAGGAAGATACAGATTTTAAGGAGGCTTATGAAGCATATGAAAATCCTTTGTTGAGGTATAACAACTCATGGGAAAAATATTTGATCCAGGATGGATTGTTATTTAAAGGAATCCAATTGTGTATACCAAGATGCTCAATGAGAGATAATTTTTGAAAGAAAAACATAGTGGAGGTCTAGTTGGACATTTTGGTCATGACAAAACATTTGCACAGCTAAGTAGTTTGTATTATTGGCCAGGTATGAGGGAAGATGAGAATAAATTTGTAGATCGATGTAATATTTGTCAACATGCAAAAGGAAAGAGACAAAATATTGGTTTGTATCAGCCATTGCCTATTCCAGAAAGGCCTTGGGATGCAATTAGTATGTATTTTGTATTGGGGTTACCTAGAACCCAGAAGGGAAGTGATTCCATATTCATTGTGGTCGATAGATTCTCTAAGATGGCACATTTCATACCATGCTAGGAGACAAATGATGCTACACACATAGCCAATGTGTCTTTCAGAGAAATTGTGAGATTACATGGATTTCCCAGAAGTATAGTTTTAGACATGGACACTAAGTTTGTAGGATACTTTTGGAGGACTATATGGAAGAGGTTGGGAACTAATTTATCTTTTAGTTCATCATATCACCCTCAGACAAACAGACAGACTGGAGTGGTGAAAAAAACTCTGGGAAATTTGTTAAGGATTTTAGTCATTGAAAAAGGTCATCGGTGGGATCAGATTATGGCACAGGCAGAATTTCCATTTAACAATTCAGTTAATTGAAGCACTGGAAAATTTCCATTTGAGAGAGTATATAGAAGACAGCCAAGAGGGATTGCAGAATTAAGAGAGTTGAAACAAGATGAATTCAGGAGCGTTGGAGCAGAATATTTTGCTACAGAAATGCAAAGACTTCATGATCAAGTTAGGAGGCAGATACAGGATAGTAATCAAAATTATAAGGACATAGTTGATCAAAAAAGAAGAGAAGTTCAATTTGAAGTGGGAGATGAAGTTTTAGCTCATTTGAGGAAGGAGAGGTTTCCAAGAGGAACATATAATAAGTTGAAGATGAAGAATATAGGACCATGCAAGATCCTTAGAAAATTTGCAGCAAATGCTTATGAGATAGAGTTGCCAAACAATGTTGGAATATCACCGATATTCAACATGGCAAATTTGTATCCTTATAACAGAGATGACGTGGGAGAATTAGATGATCATGAAGAGATTCAATGGGAAGAACAGATGCCCACAGTAGAAAAACCTCAGATGGAGAAAATATTAGAGCAGAGAGTTGGAAGGAAAACCAGAAGAAAGATGCATCCTGAATATTTGGTAAAGTGGAAGGATTACCCTGTGGAAGATTCAAGTTGGGTAACTGAACTTCATATTTTGAAGCATGGAAAGACAGTGTGAGAGCTCATGGACAGGAGTCCATGAATATTTTGGCCAAAGGAGTATGATGCGGGAGCATCGCTATCAAATCAAAACAAAGCGGACGTGGAAGCGAAATCAACACATCAACGCATTGAAAGATCCAAATCGACTCTTAACCAGCTTGGTAGCGATGTGGAGATATTTTTTAATATATCGTTAATTAATTATATGTATGTAATGTCGTGCCACCGTTTTGAACTGATGGATCATTGTAAATCCTTACACGACTGTAATATATTACAGGTATAGGATATTAGCCCGTATTAGTCATTAGGTTGCATTAATTAAGCTGAGTAGGTAACCACTTAAGTAGAGTGTGATATAATTTAGATAGGAGGAAGAAGAGCGAGGAAGCTCTTGGTCCTTAGATAAGTTTTCATTGTAGTTTTGTAAGAGACAAAAGTTGTAATTGTGTATTTATTTCTGAAATGAATAGAACAGAGGAAATTCATCCAATTGTACAGTGTTGATATTGTTTTACAGTTTTACTATTGTTATGTTTTTTGTGGATGTATGATGTTCATGGTGAAGGAATGAATTTATGAAGAATTGAATAAGTTTCAAGTGTTTTCTCTTCTGTAAGTTATGAAAGGAGTGCATACCGAACGTAAGGAGTGTGTGTGAGGGAGTCTTTTTCTACTCAAAGCTCAGAAGAGATAGCGTGGAACTTTTGTATGCAGAGTGTGCATATTAAGCGCAAGGAGTGTGTATGTGAAGTCTTTGAATTGGAGAAAAACTCGGGTTTTTCTCATAAGAAAGTGCAGAGTTCAGTTGCAAGGAGTTCATAGGACCAGAAATCGACTAAGTGTCGAAGAAATCCTTCAGAAGAAGAATTTGCGGAAGTTGGACAACATAAAGTGTTAAGATCTATCCAAGAAGAACCAAAGTAAATCTGGACCGTCAGATTGAGAGGGACGTGTGGTGACAGATCGCAAACTTCGGATAATAATACTCTTGGAAGTTGAGAATTGAAATCTCCGAACTCTGAAGGTCCGAAGTAAATTATAACCGTCAATTTGAGGAGAACAAATGTCAATAGATCTTTTATTTCGGGACATAGCCATTGTGGAGAAAGCAGGAGTTGAGATTTGAAACTTCTAAAGCCTGAATCACAGAATAAATCACAATCGTTGATTTAGAAGGGTTAGTTATGATCTGTAGATTGGGAAAGGACAAATCTGAACCGTCAGGTTCAGAAGTGTCGTCAAGATCTTGAGATCGATGATCACGAAGGATTGCGGGGACAGAAACTACTCGGATGTTAAAAATTTGATAGCAGGCCGCAATTGAAACCATAGTATTACAAAAAAGATGTGTGGCGATTGGTAGTGAATTGCGGGGAGAAAAGTGGGTTGATCCCAAACCACTTTTGACCGCGCCTGAAATCATGTGTGGACATAGCCCGAGGTCACATGCAAGAAGGATTTAACGGAGGAGGAGCTAGCGCCTAAGCCATGATCGTTCAGTAGTGAGAAGAAGAGATCGTGAGTGTTACAAAACTTGCATCGAGAGACAAAAAAGGCATGTGTTTATTTACAAGCGAGACCATTAAGGTTTCAGAGAGCTAATTCAGCTCCGAGAATTGAAGATCCTTGACCGAAAGGTCGTGCAGCCCCGAGGAGAAAGAGGGGTTTGCACCAGATTGAAACATACTTGATCGACACAGGAAGTTCGACTTGGAAAGTCAAATATTTATGTAGAATGGTCGACTCAGGATGAAGCTTCCCTTGAAGAAAAGAACGACACATTATGTGATTTAGGCAACATGGATTACAAACTAGGATACATTTGTGATACAGAAGGCATCGACAGACGCTCCATATGACTGAAAGAACATCGAGTTAGAGGATATTTTATTCAACAATGAGAAAAAGTTTCCCAAAGCCATACTAAACCCAAAAATGTTGAGACATTGACTCAAATATTGTGATTTGTTCAAGGGAGACAAGATTGTTTCCAAACAAAGAGATAAACGGTTTCCCCCCTTATTTTTAGTTTTCATATTTTTTTGTCTTTTTCATATTAGTAAAGCTTGAAAAGGAATAAAATAATGTTATAGTACAATGGAGGAAAAGAGTGTCACGAGAAAGCAAACTAGTTCTAGAGCGCAAGGAACATACCTATGCTTAATGAAAAGAAGCATGTGCAGGATAAGGACACTCGAGGGAACATATCCTCCAGGGTTAAAAGGTGTCAAGTCACAAAGGCATAAATTGCAAGGATAGAAACTAGTAGGAATGCATAAGCAATTGGTTCAACAATAGCAAGTTGAAGTCATCATTAGGCATAGAAGCATGAGCGGTTGATATGCAATGCAAGTATGATTCAACACCAATATTTTGGAAGCCCCAAGGGTAAGTTGGCCAGAAAAAGATTGAGATGAATTCATGAGGCTTCAATTCAAATACATGGTATGACTAAATAGGGCTTCTGAGCCTACAGAAAAATTGCAGTGTGGGTGTCAAAAAGGTCTGTGAGGTACTAACTAGGACACCCATGGAGAGGTAAGATCTACCATATGTAAATCGCACCTTTAAAGTAGCTTGAAGGTATAATGTCATGAATGAATGAGGTGGATCCTATGACAGATATGTGATCGATACGGATAAATGCATTATGTAGGCAAGATGGAACCTACGTTATATGCCAGTAAAGAACACAATACCCACTGAAGGGTCCGAAAAATGTTGATATATGTAGTAGTATATGTTAGAGGGAGTCTCATAGGTAATGGCTAGAAAAATATTGAGAAGAATATATTTAGCTTCAACTCAAATTCATGGCGGGGCTAAACAAGACTCCCGAGCCTATGAAAGTATTTCAGCATGGGCGCCAAACTGTAAACAAGGTTCTAACTAGGGAACCCATGAATGGTAGGCTCTACCACATGAATTACAACACTTCTAAACAACAAAGAAGGTTATTTGTTGCAACTCAGTGGGGTCAATCCTAAGGCAAAATGAAACAAGAAACGGATAATGCAAAAATGCATGAAGGGGAAAATATAACCTATATGTCAGTTTTGAGATCATTACCTATCAGAACGGATCGACATCGTGATGCAGGAGCATCGTCAGCAGCAAGCAAGCGTGGAGGCGGAAGACAGCTGGGATGAACGCCATCACGCTTTGGCACATGTCAAAAACATTTTGAAATGTTTTTGAAAGTTTGGATGCGCAGATATTAATGAAATAGTTAAGAAGGCGTACTTCCATATTGTAAATAGATCTTGAGCGACCCACTCTTGAAAGGAAAAGAGAAGATTCCCAATGTTAGTTGGGTGTTGATCCAGGAGTTCATGCCGGTGAATAATCGCGCGGGCAAAACTCGGGAGGGCCTGTGAATTATACTCAGAGTGGGCGAGTAAATAATTCCTCGAGAGGAATTAAAAGAGTCATTCAGACTCTTAGGGCCAAAGTTGAAAGATCATGTGCGGACTCCAGTCTGAGGGTCTAGGGTCTACGTCAGTTGTGGTATCAGAGCTTAGAAATATTTCTTTGCTGTTTGTAGCAGGGAAAAGAGCAATTTTGCAGCCATGTCGTGAAGAAGAAGAGATAGGCAAATACCTAACCCACCAGAGGAAAGGGAAATTCCAAGAAGAAGAGACAGACAATTACCTGATCCGGCAAGAGAAAGAGAGATGCATGAATTACGTGCCAGGCTTGATGCCATGGAGACAGCACAGAGGCGCACAGTTGACGTTGGGGAAATCAGCGAATCAGAAAGTGAAAATGAAGTCGGAAATGAAGAAGTTGCAGCTGAAGACGCAGCAGAAGAACGCCTATTTAGGGTTGTTGCAAGGATAGGTGCTAGAGAAAAAATGGGCATTCCAGTATATGAAGGAAACCTGGATGTTGAAGAGCTTCTAGACTAGATTAGAGCTCTGGATAAGTATTTTGACTATGAAGATGTTGAGGAAGACAAGAAGGTCAAACATGTTGTCACAAGACTTAAAGGACATGCAGCATTATGGTGGGATGAACTACAAGCTGACAGACGCTGCAAAGGCAAGCAGAAAATTAAGAATTGGGATAGAATGGTTGCAAAGATGAAGGCAAAATTCATACCCAAGGATTATCAAATTACTCTGTTTCGGAGAATGCAGAATTTGAGACAGAAATTGATGATAGTGAAAGAATACACTGAAGAGTTCTACAGGATAAACATCAGAGCAGGTCATCAGGAAAGTGATGATGAAAAAGTTGTCAGGTACATGAATGGTCTGCGATATGACATTTAGGATGAGATGAGCATGATGACCATTCGGATGATGGAATATGCTTATCAGATGGCTCTGAAAGTTGAAGAGAATATGAGCCGAAAGCAAGGTCAAAGAGGCTGAGGCAGAAGTCAAACCAGAGGCAAAACAATTGCCCAGGACAAGAATCAGAAACCTAAAGAAGAATGGAAGAAACCTCAAACTCAAACTGAGAGAGGTGGAAGCTCACAGAGAGGACATTATGCCGATAGAAATACTTTTCCTCGAACCAGAGGAAGAGGAAGAGGAAGAGGTGGAGAAATAAAATGCTTTACCTGTGGAAAAAATGGACACAAATCTTATGAATGTCTAGATAAAAAGAAAGAAGGAGGTGAAACTCACACTGTCGAAGCTCAAGGACGGAATGTTGAGGCAGAAGATGATGAGGGCGGAAGATCACTAATGATGAGAAAAATTCTCTTAACGCCAGAGAAGGAGGCGGAGAACCCAGTCCAAAGGAACGGACTTTTTCGGACTGCTTGCAAGACCAAAGACAGGGTATGCAAAGTCATCATGGACAGTGGTAGCACAGATAATCTCGTTTCTACAGAGATGGTAGAAAAGTTGGAGCTGGATGCTATTGAACATCCAAGCCCATACAGAGTTTCGTGGCTACAAAAAGGACATCAGGTAAATGTCACTAAACAATGTTTAGTTGAATTTAAAATAGGAGGATATAAGGNGAATTTAAAATAGGAGGATATAAGGATGAAATATTATGTGATGTCATTCCCATGGATGTTTGTCATCTATTGTTGGGTAGACCGTGGCATTATGACAGGAATGTGATTCATGATGGGAGAAAGAACACATACACCCTAGAAAAGAATGGGAGAACTCACATGTTGTTGCCAATTAAGGATAAAGAAGTGAAGCCAGAGGTGAGAAACACTATACTTCTCATGAGTGGAAAGGAACTTCTTAAAGAGGTTAAGAAGAAGGAAGATACACAATTCATTATGGTTAGGAAGCATAGAATTGTTTTAACCAGTACAAGAGTGGATGATTTACCAGAGGAAATCCAGAAGCTACTGGAAGAGTTTGTTGATATAGTAGTGGACGAACTACCTCGTTCGTTGCCACCGATCAGGAGTATAAGTCATCACATTGATCTCATACCCGGAGCTAGTTTACCAAACAAAGCAGCGTACAGATTGGCGCCACAGGAGAATGAAGAGGTCAAGAGACAGGTCCAGGATTTAATGGACAAAGGGTTGTTTAGTGAAAGCTTGAGTCCATGCGTTGTTCCAACAGTGCTCATCCCAAATAAAGATGGAGGCTGGAGGATGTGTACAGAATCGAGACAAGATTACCATCATATATAGATTTCCATTGCCAAGGATGGATGACTTGATCGATTACTTGAGTGGAGCAAAATTGTTTTCAAAGATTGATTTGAAAAGAGGATATCATCAAATCCGAATGAGAGAAGGTGATGAATGGAAGACAACATTCAAGACAAATGAGGGGCTATATGAATGGCTTGTTATGCCATTTGGCTTAACAAATGCGCCTAGTACTTTCATGAGGTTGATGAATGAAGTCTTAAAGGAATTTATAGGAAAATTTGTCATTGTATATCTTGACGATATATTGATTTTCAGTAGAACAGAAACAGAGCATTTGAAGCATTTAGCTACGGTGATGAGGAGATTACAGCAAGAGAATTTGCTGATAAATATCAAGAAATCATCATTCATGAAGACAGAGCTCATTTATTTGGGGTTTGTTATCTCTGCAGATAAGCTGAAAATGGATCCAGATAAAGTGGAGGTGATTAAGAGTTGGCCATCACCTAAGAGTATATTTGAAGTTAGAAGTTTCCATGGATTGGCTAGTTTCTACAGGAAATTTATCAGAAATTTCAGTGGAATTAGTGCACTGATGATGGACACGGTGAAAAAAAGACATAAATCTTTTCACTGGACACAAAAAGCAAAAATAAGTTTCAACTTGTTGAAAAGGAAGATTACTGAACAACCAATTTTGGTGTTGCCATATTTCAGTAAAATGTTTCAGGTCAAATGTGACACAAGCGGATTTGCCATAGGAGCGGTCTTAAGCCAAGATGATAGATCAATCGCATACTTCAGTGAGAAACTGAATGAAGCAAAAGTGAAGTACTCCACATATGACAAGGAATTTTATGCAGTCATACAAGCGCTGAAGAAATGGAGGCACTATTTGGTTCCTAAAGAGTTTGTTTTGTACAGTGATAATCATGCTTTACAATTCATGACTCAATAGGACAAGTTGAACCAAAAGCATGCAAAATGGGTTGAATACATGCAGAATTTCACTTTTGTAATTAAACATATTTCTGGAACTGCTAACAAAGTTGCTAATGATTTGAGCAGGAAATCTTTGCTTATGCAAGAGTTCAGAGTCAAAACATTGGGTTTTGATAACCTCAAGGACATGTACAGAGATGATCCAGATTTCAAAGAGGCGTATGAGGCATCTGAGAATCCAATTCTTAGGGATAGAAGTCAATGGACTGAATATATGATCCAGGATGGATTATTATTCAGAGGCAATCAATTATGTATTCCAAAATGCTCCATGAGGGAGAATCTATTGAAAGAAAAACACAGTGGAGGATTGGTTGGACACTTCGGTCATGACAAAACGTTCTCAAAATTAAATGACTCGTATTTTTGGCCAGGGATGAGGACTGATGTCAAAAGATTTGTGGACAGGTGTAGAATTTGTCAGCACACAAAAGGGAAAAGGCAAAACACAGGGTTATACCAATGGTTACCCATACCTGAAAGGTCATGGGATGCAGTGAGCATGGATTTTATATTGGGGCTACCAAGGACAAAAAGAGGATTTGACTCGATCTTTGTGGTGGTAGACAGATTTTCAAATATGGCACATTTTATACCATGCCAGAAAACCAGCGACGTAACTCACATTGCGAACCTGTTTTTCAAAGAAGTTGTCAGACTTCATGACTTACCCAGAAGTATAGTTTCAGATCGAGACACCAAGTTCATGGGACATTTCTGGAGGACTTTATGGAAGAAGTTGGGGACAAATTTGTCATTTAGCTCAACTTATCATCCTCAGACAGATGGGAAAACAGAATCTTGGGAGATTTGCTAAGGAGCCTAGTGGCTGAACACCACATTCAGTGGGATCACATTCTGCCACACGAGGAATTTGCTTACAATGATTCATTCAATAGAAGAACAAGGCAGAGTCCATTCCAAATTGTGTATGGAATGTAGCCAAGAGGAGTTTCTGAACTGAAAGATTCAGAACAGAATGAAATCAAGAGTGTTAGTGCAGAGGATTTTGCAGAAGCAATGAAAGAACTTCACAGCCAAGTCAAGGGGCGATTGCAGAATTCAAATCAAGAATACAAGTGCAGAGTAGATCAACACAAGCGAGAACTTTAGTTTGAAGTTGGTGATCTGATTCTTGCACATCTGAGAAAGGAAAGGTTCCTAAGGGGAACATATAACAAACTGAAAATGAAGAAGATTGGACCATGCAAGGTCTTGAAGAAATTTGGGGCAAACGCATATGAGATTAAATTACCCGATGGGATCAAAATTTCACCGATATTCAACATCTCAGATTTGTACCCTTGCAAAGCTGAAGAAGCAGGAGCAGACAGTGAACAAACAGAAGTTCAGTGGACTAAAAAAATGTCTGTAGCTGCAAAGCCACAGATGGAAAGTATAATTGATAAGAGAGTCAGCAAGAGGATCGGGAGAAAAGAGTATTTTGAATACTTGGTCAAATGGAAGGGACATCCAATTGAAGATGCCAGCTGGGAGAGTGAAGCAGAAATTCAGAAGCATGGACAGACCATGCAAGAGCTCATGAATAGGATTCCATGAAAATTTTCAAGCAAGGGAGTATGATGCAGGAGCATCGTCAGCAGCAAGCAAGCGTGGAGGTGGAAGACAGCTGGGATGAACGCCATCACGTTTTGGCACATGTCAAAAACTTTTTGAAATGTTTTTGAAAGTTTGGATGCGCAGATATTAATGAAATAGTTAAGAATGCGTACTTCCATATTATAAACAGATCTTGAGCGACCCACTCTCATCTGTAGAAGGTAGAGGCATTTATGCTAGTTAATGAAAGTAGGTAGATTTAAATTCTAGATTAGACAGTTTTAGGAGCTGGAGGGAGAACGACTATAGACACCCTCATTCTTTGTATCATTGTATCAATCAAGGGATTGTAGAAGGAAGCACATTAGCATAGAGAATAAGTAGAGGGTTGTAGAGAAGAGCCCATGTACAGAGGTTCTGAATTAATATGTGAAGCTTTGATTCAAACTCATGGTGTTCTAATGCTTTCTATGTATACATGTTGAATGCTATGCTTATGGTTGTTTTACTCTTTCTGTTGTGCATTTGTTTTTATGCTATGTATGTGTGATTTCATGTTAAGTGTTTGATATCTGAGAGAGTAAGGGAATGAGTTTCAATTGTTTCTCTTCTTGAGTAAGAGTTCCTGCAAGGAGTGCAGTGGAACGTCCGCAAGGAGTGCATTGACAGGGTTCAGAGTTTATCTCTGAAATCTCAGGAGGGATACCGTTGTTCTCAATTCCACAGAAGTGCAGGCAAGGCACAGAAGTCGTGCAAGGTGTGCACAGGCTAGTCGAGACCTTAGAACTTATGAACTAAGGCTGAGAGATCGAAGGAATATTGTTGCAGAGAGAGTTGCACAGCATCAAGAGATTCAAATACTCAAAAGTATTTGAAGAATTGATGCAAGGAGTGCGTGCAGGAGTCTCCTTGAAGACTTGAGCTTGCAAAGAAATCTCAGAAGGGTTAGGGCCTTGGAATTATTGAAGAGGAAGCAAGAAGCACAAGTAGTTCTTAAAGAGGTTAAATCCCAGAGGAGGATCACAGGTTTGCTTTGAGCTAGAAATTCATTGNAATTCTCTTTGGAGAATCCCCGAAATAGTGAGGATTGTAGGATCCAGGAAAGTTGCAGGGTGGTTAAAGGCGAGCAAGATTTCCACTCCAGGATCCAGAATCAATGTAAACCATTAATCGTGATCTATTGGAGCCATCGGATCATTTCAAGATCCGGGATGTCGAGAAGACAAAATTTTTGGAATCGTGAGTTTCAAACTCTCGATTCACGAAATCCCAGGAGGGGAAAACCATTTTGGCATTTCGTAGATTCGGGGATCGGAAGGTATAGGAGGCAACGAGTTCAAGGACAATCCTTATGAACTCCCAGTACGCGAAATCGCGCTAACCGATGGATCAAGGGGAAGAATCACAGTCGATTGATTTCCTTGGAAGCGGAACATTTGTGTTTCGGTGTTTCAGGATTCGGCGTATCAGGAATCCTGTTGACAAAGGAACGAGACATAGTGAAAGGAAAATATCGAAGTCGCAAAGTGTAGTAGGCTGAGGGTAGACTTTTCAGGATTTTGGTAATTCTAGTTTCGGGACTCCGGGAGTGGAGAGGTAAAGTTGCACGTCATCGCAACTCCCAAAATCGCGAAAAGAGAAAAGTCGAAATCAGTGGCAGGGTGAGCGTGAGCTTTTAGTATTTCAGGTTTCGGAGGTCAAAGAGGTAAGGCATTTGACCACGGGATTCGCAAAATCAAAAAATCCGATATCCTGAAAGGAAAAGAGAAGATTCCCAATGTCAGTTGGGTGTTGATCGAGGAGTTCATGCCGGTGAATAATCGCACAGGAAAAACTCGGGAGGGCCTGTGAATTATACTCAGAGTGGGCGAGTAAATAATTCCCTGAGAGGAATTAAAAGAGTCAGTTAGACTCTTAGGGCCGAAGTTGAAAGATCCTGTGTGGACTCTAGTCTGAGGGTGTCTATAGTCGTTTTCCCTCCAGCTCCTAAAACTGTCTAATCTAGAATTTAAATCTACCTACTTTCATTAACTAGCATAAATGCCTCTACCTTCTACAAATGAGAGCGGGTCGCTCAAGATCTGTTTACAATATGGAAGTACGCCTTCTTAACTATTTCATTAATATCTGCACATCCAAACTTTCAAAAGCATTTCAAAACGTTTTTGACATGTGCCAAAACGTGATGGCATTCATCCCAATTGTCTTTCGCCTCCACGCTTGCTCTGAGGATCTGGGGTCTGTGTCACATGGAATGAAAAGGTACCAAAGAAAATGTCTCTAAAGTACTATATATAAGACCAAAAATACTCACCTAGAAGTTAATAAGTCCAATATAAAAACCTCTGATAAAAACATGTGCTATAGGATAGCGAAATTGAAAACAAGAAACCCTAAAAGTAAAATATGTATAGAGTGCCACATAGCCTTGCGGTCTATACATAGTAGTTCTCCAGGTAGAACCCATTGCTAGGATCGGGCCAAGAGTTTCTTTTGTAGCCAACCTGTAAATTATCCAGTTCAGGAAGACGTCAAAAATTCATAATCATAGCTTCAAGGATAGCCTCATCTGAAGGAAACTCAACATCCATGAAACTGGGGCTTGACAGCACATAAATACCAGGGCTCGAGGTCTCACAAATAGTAATATGAGACTCAAGAGGAAATGCCATATTACTCGAGAAAATAAGGGGAAGCAAGGGCTCCCATGCCCCATTGGATAAAACATCTAATCAATTGTCGATACCTTGTCTCGTGAAGGTGAACATCACTGTAAATATCCCATCTCAGGAGCAATTGAACACTTAGGATAAGATACCACATAATTCACATGTGGCAAGGAAGAGTCTACTCAAACACTAGGAACACACAAAGGGGAAAACTGAATTGAAATTGAACTAGGATGGTGATTATCTAATGAAACATGATCAATAGTGACAATTCTTCCATTGTGAGGGAAATGCATCACACAAAAGATCGTAGACACCACAGCCTTCATATCATAAACATAATCACACCCAAGAATCATATTGAAGTCTAAAGGGCCTAGCACCACTAATCGATCGACTAGAACAGTCTTCCCACCTAAGGTAACTGAGGAATAATCCCCAAACATTCACTATATCTTTTGCCGAAAGTCGGCAACTCACTGGCAGCTGACACAAGCTTGGGAGAACCCAATGCTTTCCAAGATGAGGAGGATAAAATACTTATAGTAAATCCTTCATCTACAATACATCGGCAAATTCATGTTGAATTAACTCTAACCCTTATCTGGAAAGGTGCAAAAGAAGGAATAAGAGACTCAACAACATCATTCCAATCAAAGGAAACCATCCCAGTACTTGGAGGGAGAAAACTTGAAGAGAGTGGAATTCCCCCTTTTTCAAAAGGTACTAAACTGGAAATGATAAGCACATGGTCAAAAAATTCATCAATCCCCAAAAGAAGAGTGTGATCGACCAAAGATTGCATCAGATAGATCATTTTGGTATACTCGTAAATCTCCAAGAGAAGAGTGGGATTTGTTGAAGATTGCATCAGTGAAAACACTTCATCAACCATTGGTTGAATAAGTTGTTGGGAAAGTGAAGATGACTCTGAACTAGAAGGGCCTTCATACAAGGACCATGCTCTTCATACCACAACAATAGTAGAGCACAAATGAGTAAGGTGACCTCATGTGCAAAGCTTACAATGGAACTTGGGCTTACGTCCTATTCGTCTAGGCTTCTCAATTGTATCAATGCCCCCATCATGACTTACAGTAGTTGTCGAGTTACCCCCAACATGACTTTCAATGGCTAGGTGTTTATATCCAACATGAATTGTAGAGGTTGGTGACGTTTGTCCAGTATGACTAGCATTGACTAGACTCGTGCCCCCGGCATGAATTGCAACAGTTGGTTTCTTTTCTTCAACATGAATCGCAGAGGTTGTTGAACTATCTCCAACGTGAATCACAGAGGTTGGAAAACTAATGCCAGTATGACTTGCATAAACTGGACTTGTACTTCAAGCATGACTTGCAGCGGCCGGTTACTTGCCCCCAGCATGACTAGCAGAGGCTGGTAACATGTCTCCAACATGACTCATAGAGATTGGTGACTTTTTCTTATTTCTCTTATTCTTCCTATTCCTTTTATACTTATAGTTAGTAGTATCTATACTTTCACCAGAGGAGGGAAAGGAGAAGGATTAGACTTCCCTAATGTAAAAGGTGAAGGATCAACATCCATATGTTTCCCATGACATAAATTTCTTATCTAAGAAGAAGCAAGACCATTTGATACATTCCAAGTGGTCCACAACCAAACCGGTAGTCCTACATTCAACCCAGGAATGTTCAAAGTGGTCATCAATGGGGCACCAACATTTCCAAAGAATGGAAAAACATAAGAATCCCCTTGGGTAGGGGTCCCTTGGTTGGTATCCTCAAGAAATTTGGCCATAACTTTCTTATGCACAGGTTTTTTCCTTGCGTGATTGTGCATGTCTGAAAAATTATCACACACTGACTTTGGCGAACCCATGGTATAAAAACCCATGCATTCTAAGAGGTGGTTCCATGTTTTCAAGAGAAATACTAGAGGTCCTTCTCGACCAACAGAGCGGTTGGTCGACCACCCTGAATCAACAATCCAAAAGCGTTGATACTAACACAACCTAAGGTCAACTATATAAATCAACACTCCACTAAAAATTCCTAAGAGAAACATCTCAAGAAAACAACTTCTCCAAACCTTCAGCCTAGGCGGATGAGGTCATGAGTCCAAAGCAATGAAAAAGTGGAAAGGGACCTTCCAGACAAAGGTACGGGTTGATTAAGTCTCATGAACCAGTGAATGAAGGAGTGATAAGTAGTTACCCCAACCTCCACTAACTAGCCTTATCTGGTCTAAGTATGCATGCTTCGTGGGGCACCCTCCAATAGTACCAAAAAGTGTGACACAAAGTTCACCCCAGGTACCATGGGAAACCCTAGTAGTCATCTCTGAGATCCCTAAGAAAAGCAACTAAGGTCACCAACTCATAGTTAGGATACGGGGGGTATAGTTGAAAGTCGGGATTGAATGTATGTGAAGGGTAACTAAGCTCAAATCTCTTCCGTAGGATTTTCTACAAAAGGGCCAATGTCACTTTCGAAAATCTCAAACTAGGTCTGAAGCTCCAGAGGACCGACGCCAAGAGGGATAGTATCACTTCAGGAAAACTTCAACTAGGTTCAAAATTCATAGAGGACTAACGCAAAATGAGTCAGTGTCACTTCAGTAAAAATCCCCAATATACGATCTCTCCACTACGCCCAGTTAATCTTCGGAGGGGTTATCTCGTCGGCTCTCCTTCACGCGACCTCATGTTTAACTCATGTGTTAGAGGAGGCTCCTGATTATTATTATACAATGGTTGCATTTGAAATCTCCCTATCTCATACTCCCATGTTTTTTTATCGGCCTTGGAGATTTATCTCTTCAATCCTAATCCAAGGCCCTAACCATAAACTTGTTTATGAACCCTAGAAACAAAGTCTAGTAAATTTTAAGTTTAGTGTTCATTTTAACGGTTGTTTTTTACTCAAAGGGTACGGGAGTGCAACTAATGTTATTTGAGACTCTTGAAAAAATTAAACTTATAAGAACACTGGAAAAGAAAATTTTACTCTAATTCTTCAATGAAAAAGAGTTTCAAAAAATAAATAATGCATGAGCAATCCTTCAAACCTTGAAATGCATTTTTTTTCTTTCCTGTTGCAAAATGCACAATGAAACTTTCAAGAGAAACAAAAGGATTTTCTTTCTTATTTTTCTTTTGAAATGCTTTCAAGATGAGAATAAAACAAAATCCTATGCTAATATACTTTTCTTTTTCAAATAACAATGCAAAACAATGCAAAGAAAGAGAGAAACCTAACTAGCAAAAAAGTAGGTTTTTTTTTTTCGTTTTCTTCTTCTTTCTACCAAATTAAAACTAACAAAAGATATTAAAAGAAAGAATTTTTTGTTGTTTTGTGTTTGAAAAATACAAATAAAACACAAATGAAAAGTCTTGAACTCAAATACAAACTCAAGTTTCAAAAATGACCACAGCAGTGACCAGAAAGTTGAGATCTTGGGAACAAGACTAGTCTTATAGTCATGCAATCCAAGGGATAAAACGGAGACAAATGTGGATCAAAAAAATTTGTTTTTCATTCAAATTTAAGGCCTTACCAACCTCTTATAGGCCACAAAAATTTCCAGGACCAAACTACCCAAAAGGAACCTCCAAACTAGTTGAAACATGGCCTCAAAAGGGCTGAAAAACAAGCAAAAAAGTCACTTTTTGGAGGTATACGTGGTTGGCTCCACTATAAATCGCATATATAAGCTTATGTACGCACCTTATATCACTGTAGGAAGCACGTATGATTTTTTACATGCTTTTTCCTTCTACAAAACATGTATACATGTAGTTTGGCCTTAACTCCTATATACGTGGTTTGGCCTTAACTCCTATACGTATGTACGCAACTTTGGTCAAAGGAAAGAGCATATACAATTAGAAAAACTTGGAGAAAATTTGGTATAAAGCCCAAAACCCA
The DNA here is from genome assembly GCA_010110895.2 of Picea sitchensis. NCBI lineage: Eukaryota > Viridiplantae > Streptophyta > Pinopsida > Pinales > Pinaceae > Picea > Picea sitchensis. Next base: position 50,617 of record SNQJ01S0011528.1, read on the forward strand.
AAATGAAGCAAAGAGACCAAATGAAAGCCAAAAAAACACTGGAAAACAAAGAGCAAGAACCTTTTATCAATTTTTTAAGTTTACATAGACTTGATACAGCATTCAAAGACAAAGACCAATTAGAGAAGGTTCAAGCAATGTTGAATAACCAACCTAAGACTTCCCAAAAATGAGAAAATGGCCCAAAGGGTAGATTTTAGAAAAATACACTATTGTGTACGCAGTGAATAGCATATATATGCTATTGGAACTGTATTAAATCTTGTATATATGTGATTCATACAAAGACAAAGTGTGTATGACTCAGCAAAAAAATCAAACAGAGGAGTTGAAAACAGGAAGCTTCCAGAAAACTGGAGAAGGAAAATGCCTTGAGAACAAGCCTAGAAAATAGGAAAACAAAGAAAGCAAGTAATTGCAAGGTCCCTTAAACCCACCCAAACTAGGAGAAAAAATCCCTAGTATGGTCGTCAATTTTGTTACGGGATTCTAACCCTATGACTTTGGGTCTATGTCACAACAAAGAATGACCGCATCTAAAATATTGAACTCGCCCTCCCACATACAAACTTATAAATAAATAAGTACTTGGAATAGAGAAAGAAATACCTCATACCTTACATCCAAACGCTCGGTGTAGATCCCCGCTCTCAAAATTTGATTTGTTCATGATCCTTGCTTGTACCAGCCTACAAAATAAGATCAATTATATACTGCAGCAAGGTAGTTATCAAATCAAGTTATGCATATAATGTGTAAATTCAAATATGTAAAGAAAGTTTAACATATATAAATAGATTGAACAAAATTACACTTATATGGAGGGAAAGAGAACTCTTTTATTGAACAGTAAAAGTAGGTAAGTTACAACCTGACTCTAACCGTCGACACTGCCTCGAAGCCAACCATTTGAGTTCCTCCACCAAACCCTTTAAGCATCAACTCAACAAAGCGGTTCTTCCTCAAATGTCCTAGAATGGATAGGAACGCACCCAACGATCATATAGGAGAGAGGAAGGAATGTCAGAAAAAACAAGTTTCCATATCATGGGATGCTACTTAGAGGTTTAGGTAATAGGGGAGCTTGTATATTGACAGCATAATCTTGCACCAAGATTGTCTCTCCCCATCCGTACCCCCATAGGTGCTTATATACCATACTAAAGAAGTTTAGATGGTTATATTCCATTATGTACGAGCCAAAGGAGGTTAGGGAATGGGAAAACCCGAAAACCCCTCCCAAAAGTATTAAATATTTTATTTTTCATAAAATTGGGGGTATATGTGGTTTGTACACAGGAAAATAGTGTATATACGCGATTTTCACATGGGTGAATAGCGTATACAAACAAATGTATTTTTTTTAGATTATTTTGATGAAGGAGAGTGGGATTTAGGTCTACAAGCTAAGGAATGGACTAGACCATCTCACAAATGCAATTTGATGTGGAAATTTGTGCTCTAATAGTTGGCTCCAGTGCCACGTCAGTGCATAGTTAGCACCACCTCGATGCCATGTCACCTGCTAGCTTGGATGCCATGTCATGCCTCTACCACAACCTGTATGATTATCATGTGTCACTTCGTATGGCTACCACATGTCCTCTTGTGGGGCTTCCACATGTCAATCTCTGGGTGTGCTACATGTCAATGTATGGGTGTGCCACGTGACAGTCTCTACATATGTTTTACCTTCAACTTTCGAAGGCCATAAATTTTTCATACAACATCCATTTGACCTCGTTTAAGCATCATTGGAAAGCTCTCATCGAGCTCTTTGTCATGGCAACATTTGCATCTAGTTTTGAGACCTTTGAATTTTTAGGTATTCTAGATCCTCCTGGATCAATTCTCCCCACTGAAATATTTTGGACCACCAAAAGGTTCTCATTCAAACACTAGGTGAGGGTAATGCCTCCCCACTTGACCTGTATTTTTCCCCCATACTCAGACCATTTGGCTCATTATAACAAACTGAATAACATGATGGAAGTTGAAATAATGTTGCTAACATAATCAATCATTATCGTTCTTACACAACTACTTGCATTCAGCATTTCCACTACTAACCATGCACAACATATACATTTCACTAAAAATGAATTAACAACTCCCCTATTCTTATTAACAGGATCCCCAATACTTGCATACAATGAATCCTCATGTGGAAGCTTTGGAGAATCCTGAAAAACTTCATGGCTAGGAATCAACTTAACTATTCCATTATTACATTCAAGATCAGACCCTTCAATTGTTTTTGCAAACATGAGAGACACATTATTTCTTGCATTCACAATCCTTTTTAGTTGTCTTGTAATTGCAAGAGAAAGATCATTTTTCATGTGATAAGTTCTTACAATATATTTAATTCCATCTTTAATGAGATGGTACATGTTCTCCTCTCTGAAGAAAATGGCTTTCGTGTCATACAAGTAAGGGATTCCCAATAAAATACGACATATGTCAAGAGGGGCCACATCTAGTTCAACCTCATCAACAAATTTTGAAGTGATAGCAAATCTAAGTTTACACTGTCTGGTTACTTGTAATTTTGCATTATCACATACCCAAATGAGAGAATAAGGGTTCTTATGAGGTTTTGTTTCCAATCCTAATTTCTTGACAATTGCTTCAGATATCATGTTTACTTGGGAACCAGTATCAACTTTTGTATGCTTAGTTATCACCCTTATATGAAAAAACTCACTTCTTGTTCTTTCAGAATTAGGAGATGGAATTGAAGAGCTTGAACTAGCATGAGAAGATAGTATATCTTGTACTCATACATCTATGATTTGTGTTGCATCACATAAATCAAACCCCAAATCTTATTGAATTGTGGCAACGGTCTTTCTCTTTCCTTTGTCTCCAAACATTTTAGGCCTTAGCTCAGGATGTAGCTTCCAACAATGAGCATCATCATGTCCTTCCTTTTTTCAATGAGAGCATGTAGGCTTCGCTTCTTCTTTCTTTAATGTAGCTGCCTTTTTTCCCTTTTTCTTACTTCCATTTTGCTAAATAGGCTCCATAGAGTAATCATCATTAACATCCTTCTCCATGGAATCAAGATGTGTATCTTGGAAACATACTTCATCAAGATTAGTGGGGTTAAATAAAAGAATAGTATGGTGAATATAGTTATGCAAAGCACCAATGTATTTTAGAAGAGTTTCTTGAGAATACAATGGAATATTTAAGGCTAATGCTTTCTTCCTAAAATCTTCAGTAAAACTTTGCACACTTTTCCCTTTTCCTTGTCTCAAATTCTGCCATTCCATATATGCTTTATGTGTATATCCTAAAGGATAGAATTGTTTCTTTAATGTAGAAGTGAATTCAGACCAAGATGAAAGAATCTTACCATTCTTTTTAACACCTTTTTGAAGTTTTTTTTCCAACCAAATAAACGGTGTACCTTCAAGGCAAAGAGAGGCCAATTGAATCTTTACCTCTTCTCATCAATATGTTAAATACATGAATAAACTTTTATTTGTTGAATCCAATTATCTAATCTCTCTGCATTAAGCTCACCATTATACATGGGTAAAACAAATTTGACATCCAAATTTAACAATAGATTTTTTAGATCTATCTTCTTATGATGAGATGGAGACTAGGATAGAGAATGATAATGAGAAGGATGCAGAGAAGAAAGAGGAGAAGGAGGAGGTGAAGAAGGAGGAGATGTATTTTTTGAAGGATGATCATCTTCAATCTTGACTTGACATGTGCCTTCTCCTCTTCGTTATCCTATTTCATTGTAGAGATATTCCACCATTTCCTTCATCAAATCGAATGCCTCGAAGAAATCCTCTTCAAATTTAAAAGGATTTGTTTTCCTTAGTGTGGCCATCTCTCCTCTTTGAGTGCTTCTCCTTGAACCAATTTCAAGATTATAAGCCTCAAGTTTTCCTTCTCCCTTCTTGAGTCTAGACATGGTAAGCATCCACACTCACAAACCACATAAAAATAGCTTTCTATCCCTGATACGAGCTTGATCCAGATCTTTTACTTAGCTAGTTAATGAATTGATTAATTTAAAAGAGTGTGAAAATCAAGACAGAAGAAATATATAAACAGACTATGAGAAATAATAATAAGCATCAAGAAATAAGAATGACACAACGAGATGTTGATGGAGTTCACCCAAGGTGCGCTATGTCTCTCGGTCCGTTTCCAATGGAGTGGCCTCTTCTATTATGATGCAAATAGGGGAAAATTACATCAAAGTTTAAATCTCAAAGATGGTCTTCTTCTTTGTTGCAGCACAATGGCTTCCAAAAGCCTTTGAAATCTATCTCTCTACTTTACAATTCACCAAGAGGGATTACAAAGCTCATATCTCTCCTCTTTAAAATTCACCAAGAGGGATTAAAGAGCTCATATAGCTCAATATTACAAAAGAATCATAAAGATTCTTACAAATGACCATATACTCTCCATACAAATGGAAAAAAAATGTATTTTTTTAAATAACAAAGGTCGATGGTTTTGGTTTCTAGCCGATCCAACATTTATGGATTTGTAATATTTGATTAACCAAACAATATATTATAATAACCATATAATATATATGATTTATTATAATAATCAACAAAATATATATATATGGTTGGCCCAATTTAATTTGGTTAGTTTGTCATATGGTATATCATAATCACCGCATGTATCGATTCCATACCATAAATATATATGGTATATAACCAAAATATTTGAAATAACCATATATGGTTCAAAGCTCCAAACCGATGACCATAGGAATATTTTGGGCCAACGGAATTTTTGGCTAACAAAATATATGCTATTTGGTATGTTGACCCATGTGATGTGGTGGTCGGTTGGCTATGTATAGTGGTGGTTTGGTTATAATATAGAATATGTGGGTGGATATGTGGGTTTATAACTTACCACATAAAAATATACGACCTTAAATAAAATAATGCCAATAAGTGTTAATAAATTACAAGTTGGCATATTGGTTGTGGCGTGGTTGTTAAGACTTGTCTCTAGGGAGGTCTCAGGTTTGAACCCCCCGCTAACAATTTTGGACTGGATCAGGATTGGGTGGTCTTTTGGGAGTACCACGTGTCACCACTAGATTGGTCCACATGTCACCATTGGAATTGTCCAGCTATCACCTTGTCCAGTCAACACTCTGCCACGTCACCACCTTCCATGTAAGCTCTAGTTGCACGTCGGGGCATAGTTAGTGCCACCTCAATGCCACATCACATGCCAGCTCAGATGCCATGTCATGCCTCTGCGATGCCCTATACGACTGCCACATGCCACTTCATATGACTTCCACGTGTCCTCCTATGGGACTTCCACATGTCAATCTTTGGGTGTGCCATGTGGCAGTCTATGCACATGTTTTACCTTCAAATTTTGAAGGTTGTAAATTTTGCATAAGACGTTTGTTTGACCTTCTTCAAGAATCATTGGAAATATCTCATTGAGCTCTTCATCATGGCTACCTTATCATTGAGTTTTGAGACCTTTGAATTTTGAGGTATCCTGGATCGGGTGTTGAACTTGAGTACCCAGAATTAGCAAGCCTAAGATCCTGGAGATTAAGTTCAACAAGAAAAAGAGAAAACATTGAATTCTTATCCATTATGAAGTATTCAAGGTTTGTAAACTTCCCAAAGAAGGGGGAAATCTACCTGTAATATTGCTATTGTTGAGGGCTATGAACTCCAATATTTTTAAGGTCGAAGAGCCACAAGAATGTGGCTTGAGGAAATTCCAACTCAAATCTAGCTTATGCATTGTCCTTGGATTTCCAAGGGATTATGGAATGGATCTTCTAATATTATTGTAACTCAAATCAAGGCCCAACAAGTTGCTTAAACTCTTAATTATTTGAGGTATTTCTCCCTTACATAATTACATCTCAAATCTAAATGCATGAGATGATTCAAACTCCCCAAATTTGGTAGGATACTCCCATGAAGACTGAGTCTAAGAGAGTGTCAACACTTGTAATTCCCTCAAGTTACCAAAATTTTGAGGAATTTCACTAGTCAATGCCTTGTTAGCACACAGGTTCAACTTCTCCAAGCTAGGCATTGGTTTTAGAAAACCCAAAGGAATTGTGATGTTCTTGCACATGAAACACTAAAACATAAAGAGTGCTTGCAAGTATGAGAGGTTGAAAATTGAAATGGGCATTTTTCTTGAAAGAAGGATTATGATTGTACCCAAAATCAAGCCTTAAAACATGCAAGGAATTGTGGTTCCCACATTTACACTTCATTCATATCCATGCTCCTTATACATAAGGACATGGATGGGATTTTCTCCATACTACATCTTTAGATAGAAACTCTACCAAAAATCATGTATGGATGGGATCATGAGAGGAACATAGAATAGTGAAAAGAACTGATTGGCAACGATAGAGGATTGGGAGTGAGGTGGTGGATGAAAACCATGGAGGAGTTCCATGATTAGTGTTATCGCACAAACTGTAGGTTGGGAAAATCCTGACCCAATCCATGAGATGGTGATAATTGTGGGAGATTCTACCCACTATCACCTTAGATAAACCCTCCCCTCGCTTTAGTGAAGGAAAAATGCTACACAGGGGGAGAATCTCGGGTGACCCTAGGGGGATTGAGACGGAGGATGGAGAGATGATAAGTGAAACCCCTATAGGTCAATGATAGATATGATGGAAGGATTGAAAATGAGTCGTGTAGAAAGACACATGGTTGCCAAGTGATAGATACATGCAAAACAATGTTAGGCCTGCCCGGAACAAGACAAATAATGGATATATAAGCCTTTAAACCAAGGGGAACAAGAAAGAAACCTTGTTGTCCCAAATTTGAAGAAGTTATAAAAATATATATCGGCAACATAAAATGACAATGTCTGCAAATTTAACCATCCAAAATCTAGTACAATATATCAAAAATAAAGCTATCAAAGACTAGTCTAAATTCCAATGATTAAAGTGAGATTTTGATGGTGATTATGGTTGTTTATTAGATGTTATCAGAAATTTATTATAACATCCAAGTGGTTGTATCAAACAATTTCTACAGCAGAAAAATCCAACCACAAAAATTAACAAGTAATCCGTCAAAAAGATAGACAATGAGCAGTAGAACAATAATAGACATTTACAAGTAAATTTCAGCGGTTGGTAAGTGTGTGACAAGTAAAAGAGAGAGTTTCAAGCAGCCCTAATGGTTGTAGCTTTAAGTTTATAACAGAAGAAAAAAAAATTCCTAAATAGGATGCCTTTAGGGCATAAGCAAGCTTATAACACTAAGAAACAATTCCAACTTGAACAAATTCAATATCTCAAAAAATCACGCATTCCAATGCAAGTATTTTATTTCTCCATTAAAATAAATTATTAGCGCCTTTCCAAATGGTTTATGGAGTGCTCTTGTAATACATTATATCTACTATCTCCCTAGGGGTGTAAACCCTTTTACTCCCTGGGACAAGTAAAATATAACATGATAAATCTAGGAGGGTGTAAGCCCTTTTACTCCTCCTAGCAACCTTTGCAATGGCTTCTTTCACAAACAAAAATGATAAAAAAATTGTGGAGGGTGTATGCCCTTATACTCCTCCAAGGATCTAGCCAATAAAAACCATGGAACAAGAAAGAAAACTAACAATATGCAGATTTTTCTTACCAGTTCCAAAAAATGTCAAGACAAACCCTAGTTACCAAGTATTTTTCATCACCAAAGCAAGAGAAAGAACCTCCAAGAGATAGCGCACCACTTCACTCCACAAGACAATAGATAAACCATAGCACAAGAGAAATAGAATATGAATTTTCCCAAGAGGGGCGCAAATTTCAGCCAAGAATCCTCTCCAAGATGGGAGAGTTATGATGAAAATGAAATGAAATGAAATGATTCTTATTTACACACATATTCTAAAACGTGTTTGTCCACTTAAGTTAGGGTAAACCACAAAACAAGGGAGACATTTCCCTTTATTTTTCCCCTTCACAATATTAAATTCAAATTTAACCCTAAAAATGCACATAGAAACCCTAAAGATGATGTCAACCCTTTCTAGGGTGACGTTTTGGTACTTCTAGCAAAGCATTTGAGCTTGGAGGTGAAACGTTGGGCCTCCAAAGTCCTCCTTCTCATGTTTCAGGGTCTCCTCCATCAAACCAAGTCTTCTCTCCATCCAAATACCAAGTGTCAATCAAGTCAACACCACCACCACCAAAACCCTATTCCTAGGGTGACGTCAAGCCCTCCAAAGTGGTGTTTTGACCTCCAAAGGAAAAACAATGGGCTTATAGAGGCTAGGTGAGTTAATCCAAGAGGTATCTCAAGCCTCCAAAAAGTGTCATCATCATCTGGTGTGTCGACCATGGTATCCAATCTATGGGATTCATTCCCCAAGGAAGCCCAATCTAGGCTTGTTCTTCCAAAATTGCCTACCAAGAAAGGTCCTGAAAAGACAACGAATATGCCCTCCAATAATCTCAATTAAAATGCATCATGATAAGTAAATCAAGTCAATAAAATAGTCACCCAAGCATGTGCATCAAAAACCACCTCATCAAATTATACAAGTGTTCAAATACCCTATGCAACTTGCCAAGTTTAGGTGTGAGAGGGTTGATAAAGTGACCTATTGGGTGAATCATTCCCTCTGTCAAGGATTATTTCCTAGGTGGACCCCTCTCTAAGCCACATGGAGAAGATGAAGTTTATGGGGGTGAGACTTTTGGGCATGGGGTTCATGACATACAAGGGATCGTAGTGTCTCATTTATGGGTGCCTTTGTAGAGGGTGTGTTGCACCTTTGTTTTCAATGCATCCTTTTCTCAAACCCATTTAATTCCATTAACTAATTAAGGTCCAAAACAAATGAGTACTCCCTATGGGGTAACATATAGCTAGGGGGGCAGTACCACAGTGTCACTTGAAGGGAGAAGTACACAAAGTGTCTTGGGGTTAAAATCTAGCTTGTAATGCACTTGTGTAGATCCCTCAACAAGTGGGGCATGTGTGTGTGTGTGTGTGTGTGTGTTTGCTTTTGCAGGTCTTTGAATTTTTAGGAGAAACATTTAATTGTTCGCAAGACCTCTTTGGGTGAGCATATGGAAGGTTATGATTTGGATTTTATCTTTTACCAACTACATTCCCTATGTGCCTTCAGCCCCTTCTTCCCATGAAATTAGGGACAATCCCTTCTTGGGTCAGTACACCTGAAAATCCCAAAAGATAAGGAGGAGAGGGAATGAAGTGTGGAAAGTGGTAAGTATGATCAGGAATGGCACGATGACTTGTCAAGGGGACCTCCTAGTATCAAACATGTCCTTAAGGGTGACCAATTACTAGGGAACAATGTCAACCACCAAGGTGAAACAGGGCAAAGAGAATAACTTCCAAGCATACTTTACATAATCAAAAGTAGCATTAAATGCCACACACTCAAATGCCTCAAATATTGAAATGACACTCACCATAATACCTGGCTTGTACCTCATGGAGCAAGACCCAATATCTTCTGAAAGCAAGATGATGTGGCAGATACCATCATGATGAATCTGAGATATGTGGTGGTGAGGCGGTTCTCTCTCTATGCAATTGGACGTTGTCAACCATTTGTCTCTTAGTACTCCATGTCTGCAACCTAAGGGCCTTGAGACATCATCTTCTTATTTAACCCTAAGAATTGGGGATAACATTTGGCTCCTACTTGGGGACATGTACTCGTCGTAGAGTGCATCAAAACCTCAACATCTCCTAGTTGGACCTCTGCCTATACTGAAACATAAAATCGTAAAATTGGCTCTACTCACCCTTTGTCCATATAATCAAAATCAAATTTCAAAATTGACAACTAATCTAGAAAAGAATTTTTTTTTGTATTTTTCATATATATGATGAAAGAGAAACATGTAAATCAATAATGCTAGTAGAGAAAAATTAAAATCAAAGATGAAATGTAACTAAGCTGCAATGAGAAATCAAGATGCAAATGCAAGAAAGAAAGATGACCTACCTACTTACCTAGGGCCCTGAAGATTAGCTCCTAAAATGTCAAGTGAAGTCGTACAACCAATGCAACCAGTTGATCATCTCATCAAGGTATCTCCCCTTGTGCTTAATCATGTAGTACAACAAAGGTAAGTCAAGCATAAAATAGTCATAAGCATAATTAAGCATGTAATTAATCATAGAAATAAACTCATTGAAATGGGTGGGAGAGATAAAATCTTGTTGGAGAGAATGGCCACGAGCCTGATCAATCCATCTATGAATTAGGATAGCATGTATAGAAGATAGCTCATCTTCATCTTCTCTTAGAATATCAATGCTCCCTAAAGGTTGAGAAAAGATAAGAGATCCCAATAAAACCTTATGATTCCCAAGAGAAGAGGAAACAAGACAAGGGATGACCTCGGGTCCTAAGAGGGACTCTTTTCCCATATCCAAAACATGTTGCTTCATCACCTACAAGTCCTTGCAATACTCTCGAAAATGAAAATATTGTTGCTCTGCAGTATGAATATTTGACTGCTCTGGAATGGCCACGTACCGGTTTCCATCCAAATCTAAGGGCGAAAGTGACTGAGAGTTTTCATAGAAAAAAATATGTATCAGATTCAGTTTGAAGACCCGCTCCTATTGTAGATTGAGATCGTGAAGCCGAGTTGTCTCATCTCGATTTTCTGTCATTTTTGTACATTTATGGGATGAGAGGTTTGTTCCATTGCGTCTGGAGCACTCGTTTTATTCAGGAACACTTTTCTTTTCACTCGAAAAGGTTTATGTTTTCCCATGATACGACCTTTCAGTCAGATCTGGAGGTATAAAGCTTGAATACGCATTTTTAAATTTTTGCAGAGTATTATTTTGGTTTTATTTCGGTTTTATATTATTTGTTTCTGGGTTGCTACTCTTTTAGATCTGTGTATTCTCTTTGCCCCGTTCCCTATGCGATCTCGGAAAATCAGAAACAGATAGGAAAAGGTGCATCTTTTGGGTAAGCTAACCGATATTTAACCATTATTGTCATTGAGAAGCGAAAAAAAAATCTTGTGTGAAAAGAGTTTTTTTTTTAGCACGCTCTCCAAGGTCATCTTCAACAACAACAATCCTCTTGCTAAACAATAAAATATGTTTTGCTAGCCCATTTGGTTAAAAGTTGTCTTATTAAGTAAGAGGTCTTGAGTTCAAGTCTCTCTTTTTGTTACTCTTTTTGAAAAATTCCATGCTCCATTGTAAAGTGTATTTCACTTCAAGTATAAAAGTGAATCACTATAAGTAGCTTTAATACTTTATTTTAGAATTATTTATTTTGCATGTGGCTTTTCTTTTATAAAGTAACTTCATTGTAAAAGTGATCCCCACTTATTTTTATAAAAGTGGGTCACTTCATAAAGCAACTTACATCACCGCGTGGTCCTTTGGTTACCATTTATGCCTTTTTTCTTAAAAGGGCATAACTTTCACATCCGAAGTCCATTTTTAGTGTCGTTTTTTTTTAAATTGCATAATTTTTCAATATATTTTCATCCAGATCATCAGTTTCAGTTTTTAAATCCATATTATCTACATATTTAATATGGATCCTTTCAGTAATCCTTTGTTTACTAGCACCAACTACTTCCAATGGAAATCTCATATGGAGGATTTATTAAGAAGTATAGGCTTGTACCGGATTACCTTGGGAAAGGAAAAAAAACCCATTGATGTTGATAAGAAAGTCAAATGGGATAATAGGAGTGGCGAAGCATGTGGACTAATTGGAATGTCCATCTCTCCTGATTTAAGGTTCCACCTTAAAGAAATTGATGACCCCGATGAAGCTTGGGAAAAGATTGAATCTGTGTTTGGTAAACTCAATATTATTCAAGCACAACAATTAGAAAATCAAGTATTGACTTCAAATCCAAGTGATTTTTCTTGCATTGGAGACTGTCTATCTAAGTTTAAAACACTCAGAATTTTATGTGAAGAATGTGAGATAAAGATGGAGGAAGAACATTGCATCTATCTTATTCTCTCTAAGCTAGGTAGTGCATATTTTTTGTTTGTATCTACATTTTATGCCATGAGAGGCTCTAGGGACAACTTATCAAAAACCCACTCTTCAGTCATTTTGTGTTGCTTTGATTAGAGAGGAAGATAAGCTTGTACAACTTGGAGTGATCAGCACTGCAGGTACCTCCAACAAAGCCTTAGTTGCCCAGCAGAAAGTAAAACCCAAGAATCACAAGAAGCAACATCCTTGTTATATCAACAAGAAACATAAGTCTCCCAAAACCTCTCAGATAGCTTCTGCTCCTAATGGTGACAAAGGAGCAAAATAAAAAAAATAGGAAGACTGACAGACATTGCAACTTTTGTGATAAATATGGTCATGATGAGTCCAAATGTTTCAAGAAGATGGCAACTTTAGAAGCAACCATGAAGAAGCACAACATCAGTATTGATTCTACTTATTATTCTTCTTCTCATGGACATGCACTTTCTACTTCTAGTTTCTCCTTCAATACAACTTCTACTTCTTCTTTTGATGAGTGGCTTATTGATTATGGAGCATATTATCATATGGATAAGGATAAAGACATATTTTCTTCTCTAAATGAATGTAACACCAAGAAAATATTTATTGGTGATGATAGATCCCTCAGTGTTATAGGATCTGGAACAGTTCAAGTAGATAATGGTCATTTCAATGATGTATTATGTGTTCCAAGTCTTTCTTGTAACCTTCTATCAGTATATCAAATCACTCATTCCGGTGAAGGTAAAATCGTAGAGTTTTCACCTCACCAAGTTGTAATCAAGGATCTAAAATATCCTAAGCATGTTCTTGCAACTGGAAATGTTGATGATATTACCAGGTTGTACAAGTTTGACAACTTTGGGTCATCATCTTTTTCATCAGTTTTTGTTGCTCATAGTGATGACTTGAGCAAACTTTGGCATGAGCGGTTTGGTCATCTAAACTATCGCTCATTGTAGCAACTATGTAACCAACATATGGTGATTGGTGTTCCTCTTGTTTCATGCAGAGATGGTGTTTGTATTGGTTGTGTTCTCGGAAAACATCGTCGGGACAGTTTTGACAAGCGTGCCTCTTGGCACACCTCAGTCCCTTTGCAGCCTATTCACAGTGATTTGTGTGGTCCACTTTCTTCTTCTTCTTTTTCTGGGTGCAAGTATTTATTATCTTTCATTGATGACTTTTCCAAACGTACTTGAGTTTGCTTCTTAAAACTTAAGAGCGAAGTTTTTGACAAGTTTTTGGCCTACAAGGCCCTTGTAGAAAAGCAATCTGGACATCAAATTCAAAAGTTAAGAACAGATAATGGAGGAGA